>JAHIAM010011440.1:0-11710 GCA_021605205.1 Aegilops longissima
CAAGACAATCTCAACATGAAAACAAAAGACATGGGCATGATGTACAGGTAAAGCATTACAAAACATGAACACTGAACTATCTCAAATCACTAGAACATGCTCCAAAACACATGGCAAGATTGCAAATAAGAACAGTTTCACGCATTGGCAGAAATAACATCAGGTTGCAAAGTTTAGAGCTATGAAAAAACATACTACAGGAACTTATCAATGCAAACAAAGGCATGGCATGAATCTACTAATTGCATAGAAGAAAAGTCCCTTACTGACCATTAACCAAAAAGGATCAGAAGATATGATGGCACCCATGTAAACATGGCAAGTTATATTACAGATTCATACATGGCAGGAACAACAACAAGTAGGCATGTTGGTGAGCTTCAACCACTCACCACAGAGCAATACATGGCATGGCAAGGCAACCAACAGTAAGAAGAAATGGCATAGAAGCTATACATGGCAAGAACAACATCATAGCATACACGGATCAACTACAACAACCTTGGCAAAATTGAATAACATGTAAACAATCTGCCAGGAAACATTTTATAGCAAAAGTAGAGCTCGATTGACTCAAGCTATGGCACTCCATAATTGCAAACAAGGGCATGGATGGATAGAGCAAGACATGTAGAACAAAACATCCTTACTGAAGCATCTCAAAATATGCATGGATCTCTCTGTAGCATCAAGTTAACATGGCATAAAAATATCAGCCAAAGCAGAGTGAAATCAGCAACATCATGAAGCCTAGTTTGCATGCTTGTGCTAGTCACCACAGAGATCACAAAAATACATGGCATACACCCCTGTAAAGATGGCATGGCATATTACAAAACACATGTAGGACTCAAGTTCATAGGGTACACACATCAATCATGGCGAAAATGTCAAAAGTGCATGTTCTGATAAGAATCAGAAACTAACATCACATAGCCCTCTTCCAACAGCATTTCGGGCATCATGATGAGCGCAAATGAGAATGATGCAATGAGATTAAATGATCTACTCATCGAGGCAAACAATTCGACATATTACCGCGAAGCAGACTACGGATGCGAGTTATGGCATGATGAAAATGCAAGAAAATGATAAGCGCTCGGGACTTAGTGGATTTTCAGAAGTCAACCTCGGGGCTGCAGTTTCGAGGTTCGCGGCATCTCGCCGGAGAAGGAGGGCAACGGCGGATGGGCGAATCCGGTCGGATCTCGCCGGATCGGCCTTGATCTCAAGGCGGCACAGCCGGAAGAGGCGAAGCGGCGCGATGGCAGGAAAGCGCACGCGGCGAAGCGAGAGCGAAGGCGCGCTCCGGCCGAAGCGAGAAAGCGGGCGGGCTCCTCCCGACCTGCTTTCGAGCGCAAGCGGAGGAGGCAGGTCGGCAGCGGCACCGGGCGGCAATGCCCGCGAACCCATAGCGGCAGACGGAACTCCGGCGCAGTGAAAGCGGCAGGCTTCGCCAGCGGCAAGCGGCGCGGCGCGGCCTGTGGAATGGGCGAACAGGCGGGCCAGCGCAGCGCCAGGCTCAGCCAGGCGATCCGATCCGCGAGCCTATGATGGAGAAGGAGAGAGAGGTGAAAGCGCTGAGGTGGCGGCGCGTGGAGTGGAGGAGGGGCGGCGCTGGCGTGGCGTCCTCCGATCGTCGAGGCGGCGTGGCGGCGTGGACACGTCCGACGCGAGGCGGACATGTCCGGCGGAGCGGAGAGGAGGAGGTTAGGGTTGGAGCTGCTGAAAAATCCGGGAGGGACACATATTTATAGGTAGAGGGAGCTAGGAGACTCAAATGAGGTGCGGTTTTCGGCCACCTTGATCGTGATCGAACGACCGAGGAAACATGGAGGGAGTTTGGCGGGTTTGGGCCACTTTGGAAGGGTGTTGGGCTGCAAAGAGAAAGAGGGTTCTGATTACCGGTTAACCGTTGGAGTATCAAACGACCTCCAAATGACCCGAAACTTGACAGGCGGTCTACGGTACTATACCAGGGCGCTTGGCAAACCTCGAGACCATTCAGAAGGTTTAACACCCTTACGAAAAGAGGTAAAAGGGCGCCGGAGACATAGGAGTGCGGATTCAAAAGCGGACAACGGGAAAAAGCTCGGATGCATGAGGCGAACATGTATGCAAATCGATGCACATGACAACATGATATGAAATGCAGATGATGACATGGCAAAGTGCACGCATAAGCACATGACATGGCAAAAGGCAATGAAAGCGCGAGACACAGGCGCATCGAATCAGGCGTTACAACACTCCTCCACTAACAAGAGATCTCGTCCGAGATCTTAGGACCGAACGAAGGAAAAAAGGGATGAGGTGAAACAAGAACTCAAGAGGAGAAGCAAAGAATCGAGAGCACTCGATAAAAAGAGAGAACAGCGAATGGCGAGAATCAAATGGTCACGGAATCAGATAGACTATGAAACAACTCGTTCTAACGGAATGGTTAGAATGAAAAAAAGCGGATAAGGCGAAGGATTGTAGCGACCTGACCCAAAATCGGTCAAATCTACGTATGCATACCATCCCAAGATCATCTTTGGTACTCACGATTACATTGATAAAGTAATCAAAGTTCAATCACACCTGAATATCATTAATCGATTCTCATATAGAGTCTTTATTACAAGGGAATAAATTGGCTCAATGCCAACTCATGAAATAAACTAAAATGATGCGAGCGTCGAAGGTAGCGAGTCCATCCGACTCAAAGGGCAATCGCAGCGGGCGTAGCCTCCTCTGATCGGAATATATCTACGCAACATAATACGTTGCAGCCATGTAAATCAGCTTTTGGAATAAGTGGCAAGTCAAGAAGAATAACAATAATAAAGTTACTAGCACTATATGCATTTTGGCTGTGGAGCTCTAAGTTTCATCATTTTGCGAAAAGCCAATTTTATCCTACTGTGGACTTATTTGCAAATTACTACAATTGTTGGTAGTTATTGAGATGGTTCCGCCAACCAATATCTAGTTCCCAAATTATTATTAAGTCATAAACCCTCAAAATTAATCCATTAGTTTTAGTGTTGAGATATCCGAATACTTCCAAGGTCGAGGCTCAAATGTAAAGTAGCAGGGGACACGGCTAATCGATTAGGTTATAACACTCTGCGAGAGGTTTGCACTTTCCCATAGAATCATTCCCTCCTTTAAAGTCTTAGCACTTCATGGTGTTTGAAGGCGGACCAGATAAACAGGTCTTCAAAGAGTTCTTACGGCGCCTGGTACCCATCAATCCTCTGTTCGTCTACTTCTCGTAGTACCGTCCAGCCGCGTCACTACTAGGGTCAACCAGCGAGCCCATAATGGCTTGCGGCTGCAAGTAAGCTTCGGTCATGGGGCATCCATCCTTCTCTTCGTGGCTGGGTGAAGCTTTCCATGAGATGTCATGGCGCTTCTCCATGCATCCGCCACCCAGGTGCTCAGGTGCCGTCAACAATCCTCCACCCGTAGTGATTTTCGAAGTCCATCTTGATCATTGTAGTTCATGGGGTCATCATCATCATTGACTCTCACATCTTGCTTATGAATTTCACTCATCCCAAATCCGTCTCTGAGCAATAGCAAAGTAACTACTACGTCCGGGTCAAGGTAACAAGGGATTGGTTCATCCTACCATGATACTACTCAAGTTTAATGACTTCAAGATTTCACTACTGCATGCATGGTGGGGTGGTGACAACTACTAATGCACAAAAACATAGGTATAGAAATAACATGATCAAAACTTGCCTTCTGATGATCCTCGTAAGCTAAAAGATCGTATAGTAGCAAGCTTAGCACTCAGGAAACTCTCGAGACAAACAATAACACAATAAGCACAAAGCAAGAGGATCACACAACATAACAAAAGTAACATAACTCAATAAAACAATCAAAACCAAATCCAAAAAGAAAACTCAAAGAAACCAATTCAAAGTTTTCCCTACTCCAAACAATAGCTAAAATAGTTTTTATATAGCAAAATTTCCTTAGTATAACCTAATCATGGTTTTAGGTTAACTTAACGAAAAGGATTAACTAAGCAATTAGGAGCAAAAAATTAATTAAAAAGCTATTATAAAACTCATTTTAGGCCTAATCCAATTTCTATTAAGAAAATAAATTTAAAACTTTTATTAATTATAAATAAAAGTTCATCTACTAACATTACGAAACTAACCTAGAATAACTAATCACGAGTTAAAAATAAATTAATTTACTAATTAATTAATTAGGAAAACAGGAACTAGTTAATTAATTAGGATTAATAGGATTCTGTCTAAAATTAATTATTTATTAATCCTAAAATACCAAAGTTAATTTCTAGGGTTTGGCAATGTCAAAATAAAGTGGTGACAAAAAGAATCATGCAAAATAATTTTTCTAACTAAAGTTATAGCAGATTTACTATTCTGGCTAAAACAATATTAAAGCATTTTAATTATTTTTAACATAGCTAAATATATATTTTCAGAAACTACATAAAATTTTCAATCCCACAAAAAGAATCACTCAAAAATATTAAACAGAATAAAAGATATACATTTTTAAATTTGAAACTATTAGCTAAAACAGAAAATCAAATAAAGAAAAAAAAAACCTAATGGGCCTAAAGCTGTCTTATGCGTTAGATAGGCTAAATGGGCCTAGGTTTAAACTAAGCGAACGGCCTAATAAAATAAACCTAAACTAAAAATTAAACCGTCGGACGGCGGTTTTATTAATAAAACCTACCCCTTGGGGCTTCTAATCTAGGCCATAGATTTAGGATCGACGGTGGAGAAGCGTCTAGGGGCTTCGGACTCATGCAGCCAGCGAATCGTCAGGCGTCGGCGTCAACCAGCGATCGTCGGGGCTGCAGAGAGGTCGAGGAGGGTTCGAGTGGTGTTAGGGTGGGTCAGGTGGACGAGGTGGCGTCGCTGGCGACTTTGGCGGATGTGAGCTCAGACTCCGGTGAGCTCGGGAGGAGAGGAGAGGTCCAGCGAGGCTAGGGAATGGGGTCTGGGGCCTCGGCTTTTATAGCGAGGTCGGGCTTCCTCGGAAGAGGCATCGAGGCGTCGGGGATCCGGATCCTTGAGGATCCAGTGGACCTCGGCAGCAGCGTGGCGTGGGAGAGAAGAGGTCCAGGTGGGAGAGGAGAGAGAGCGAGGGTCGGGTGGCGAGGCCTAGGCCTTCAGGCTGAGGGGTGTCTTGTTGTTGGGCTGGTGTTGTTGGCGCGATAATGGCGCTGGGCTTTGAGGTGAGGTGTGGCAGCTGGCGGCTGGGGTGCTTTGGTGGCAGGGGTTTCTTTTATTTTTAATTAAAACTAAAACAAAATAAAACCCAAACTATAAATAATTTATATAGGGTATATATATACCAAAATGATCAGGAATATTCCTTTCATTTGAACATTTTCCAAAGACAAAATCAAACTTCATAAAAATCTATTTTTTCAAATTCAAATAAAATTCAGATTTGAATTCCAAATCTTTTCAATGTTTCCTCTGATATTTTTGGGTGTCATGTTTGCTCCTCTCATACTTTTGATCAAGTATTTATCGGGCTTAGTTTTTGAATTGTTTCCCACATGCCAAAGTTTGAAATTCAAATTCAAACTCAAATTGCTCAAACTTCAAATGACAATCAAATTCAACAGGATGCATAGGATGCTTAGCTATAATTGTAAAACATTCCAAATAGGAAATTTGGGATGTTACAAACCTCCACCTTAAGATGAATCTGCCCTCGAGATTGGGTTTAAAACAAATAGAGTGCGGATGGTCTCGGGAAGATCTTCTTGCGTTCCCAGTGGCTTCTTCCTGGTGTGGTGACTCCGCACCCAAAATTGATGACCTTCGGGTGACTCTGGCGTCTCGAGAATCTGGACGGGTTTCTCTTTGTAAGTCAAATCCTTCCATTTGTATGGCCTCTAGGGGCCTTGTGTCTCTCAGCGGAACATCGGCCATGTCGGCATGGCACTTCCAACCCGGAAACGTGGAAGACATCATGAACTCGGACAATCCTTTCGGCAATTCCAACTTGTAAACTTCTCCGACGTTCGAGGTTTTGTAGGGCCAATGAATCGGTGCTAACTTTCCCTTGACTCCAAACCTCTTGATTCCACAAAGTGAGACACACGAAATATCCGGTCTCCCCTTGTAAGTCACCTCCTTAAACTTCTTGTCGGCATAACTCTTTCTCATTGTGCTATCTTGAGTCTCTCGAATCACGACTTTCTCTTGGAATCCTTGATAAGGTCGGCCAAGAGTGATCGATCTCAACACTATCCCACAACAATGGTGTTTACACCTCCTTCTTGAGCTTGAAGGAGCCATCTTCAAACTGGATTGATAAGCTTTGTTGTATGAGAACTTGCGTTGAAGTTATCATCCCACTAGACCCATAGTCTAGTACACAAGCTCTCAACATGTCCTCCGTCTGATTGACTCTCCGGTCTTCCACATTGCGGATGGCTGTCTTAATTCCAGTCGTACCCAAAGTTTCATGCGCCCAAAACTTTGAGGTAAATTTCCTCTATGAAATTTTCCCGGAACTCCATGCGGACATCGATCCTGGTCATGTATATCTTGGCCAACTTGGCAGTATAGGTAGTCTTCCGGGAATGAAGTGAGCTACCTTGGTACGATCAACCACTACCGGATAAAATCATAACTGGCGGGTCTGGGTAATCACGTGAAATCCATACCAAGTTTCTCCCATTTCCAATCGGGAATCGGCAAGGTTGAAGTAACCCGGGCCCGATGTTCCCTTTACGTTGGCAAACATATCTTTAAACGTTCCTTCCTTCTTCAATCACGAAACTTTGCTTCAAATCCGGTACATCTTGGTGTTGGGGTGAATCGGTCGTGAATCATGAGCCTCTGAAGAATTAGCTTCAGCTCGGGATCATTGGGCACATAATCGATCCTCAAACCATATAGTTCCATGTTCATCCTACGAATCCTTTAGCTTTTCCTTCCTCCATCTTTTGCTTTATCTCATGTTTTCCTTGTCCGAAAGGGCTTCCGAATCCTTTGGTCAAGGTGGACTGAACTTCGAGTTCCGACAAATCCTTTGGAACTATCTCCGTGGAGATCTGGGTCATCGACCAACTCTGGAATCCTCCTGCGGTAAAGTATTCACATAATCTTCGGCCAAACATCTGCTACAACAAGCTTTGGGGGTGGTAATGCAATCCATTCATAGTCCTTTAACTCTAGCCATCTCCTCTTGAGGTTCAATTCCTTCTGCGTGAAGATATATTTCAAACTCTTGTGATCTGTAGACATCCAAACGATTTCCGATGAAAATGTCTCCAGTCTTGAGTGCATGCACTCTTTTAACTCCAAATCATGTGGGCAAATTCATCTCATGGGGTATTTTGGGCATAAGCTACAACCTTCCATCAATACTCCTCAGGTCCTTGGAGAAGCGTCTAATAAACCGGTATTCCTTGTTATGTCCAAAATCAACAGTGTGACCAACCGTTTCTTCAATTCCGGCGGCTTCATTCCTCGGTCCAAACATACTTAGCTTCCTTCTTCAACACTCAGTCATGGGCGCAATCTTGAGAAGTTCTCAATGAACCTCCGATAATATCCTGCGAGTCCAGAAAACTGCGGATCTCCTTGGTGAGGTGGGTGCCCTTTCGGTGGTGATTCAACCTTGGCGGGATCAATGCTATTCCTTCTCTGAAATAACATGTCAGGGAATCAACTTCCTTCAACCAAAATTCAATTTCTGAACTTGGCATACGATGTTCTCGAAGTTTCTCGAACTAGGCAAAATGTTCCTTATCTTTCCTCGCTCTTGGAAAATCAATATGTCATCGATGAACACCGACAAACTTGTCCAAATACTCCATGACCACCTTGTTCATCAAATTCATGAATATCAGGGCATTAGTCAATCAAATGACATGACGGTATACTCGTATAAACCATACAGGTAGTGAATGCTGTTTTGGGTATATCCTTTTCCGAATTTTCAACTGGTGATACCGATGAAGATCGATCTTGAAAATACCTTGGCTCCAACAAGTTGATCAAACAAGTCATTGATCATCGGGGGTACTTGTTCTTGATGGTTACCCGTTCAATGCACGATAATCCACAACCATCCTCAAGCTTCCATCCTTCTTCTCTACCAAAAGCTGGGGCTCCCCAAGGTGATGAGCTCGGCGAATATATCCTTTCTCCAATAACTCATTTATTTGATCCTTGATCTCTTTCAACTCATTGGTGGCATCCAAAGGTCTCTTGGATATTGGGGCTGTGGGCAATAACTCAATCGAAATTCAATGTCCTGTCCGGTGGCATTCTGGTAATTCCTCGAAAACATCGGAAATTCTTGCCTCGGCACTTCCTCTGAACAACTCCGTGAGAATGTACTGATTCTTCATCTGGCGGTGCTGGCTACATATGATCCTCTTACCTCCGGGGTGGTGGCAGAATAGACTCTTGGATCAATGTTCCTTCATACTTTGACAACCAATCCATGCCTAGGATTACATCCAAGGCGTGTTTCCAACACTTGAGTTCCCGGAAATTTGTGGTTCCGATGTTAAGGGTTGCGGACACAAACTGCCATCATTTCTCCTCTGCGGGGCCCGGCGAAGGGGCCTGGGTTCTAGTCGTAATCCATTTTCCACAACTACCCTTGATATGAATGAATCGTTGCACGGAAATCAAAAAGAACCAAAACTGAGCGTGAATTCAATAAAACTTACCAACCACGTGTCGGCTGATCATAGGCGTCCTCCACGTCGATGTGGTTCCAAACCGAGGAAAGTTGGGCTTCCCTGAGCCTCCATTGCCATTCCCGTTCCTCCGCCCGGGGTCGGTGGCGTAGTGCCCCTCTTCCACGAGGCGGTGATGTGGCTCAGATCCTTGGCGGGCGAGCGTGTTGATTGCCATTACCATTTCCATTGCCATTGCCATGGCCGACTTGTTTGGGCGGTTATTCCCATTTCCTCCATGGTTATGAACTCCATGGTTATGATGGGTGTGCCCTCTGAAATCGTGCATAAGGGGCCTGGAGCTCTGAGTTGTGCTTCCGGGTACTTCCGCTTGGCTTCTATCTCTCTCTTGCCTTCGGGATGGTGGCCTTGTCTACCATCGGTTGTTAATTAACAAAATGTGCTCATTCATCATTAGTCCCTCAAGGAACTTCTCCCCTTGGCGGCATCTGTGGCCACATCATCGGGGGCATAGCGGCGAGCTTTGAATTCATCCCGTCTTGTGCAATCATTCCCTGCGTAAATTGCGGAACTCACGCTTCTTCGACTCATGGCTCCAGTGAGACATGGCGGTCTGAAAACTCGAATTGATCCCAAGTGATGCCACCCATGGGAAAAGTGGCGGTGTAATTCTCCCACCAAGAAGCTGCAGGTCCATCCAGGTTGATCTTGGAAAAGCGCACCTTCTCAACATCGGTGCATCCAAGGTGACTAGCTCTCTTCCAATCTTGGGGCCAATCATCACCACAATTGGCTCGGTGCCTAGTGAAAAGGGGTTCAACCTCGAAATAGTCAAATTGTCCCGATTGGTGGTGGTGGGGTGGATTGTTGGCGGTGTTGTTTTGATTGAATCGGGGCTGCCGGTGCATTCTCTTTGGGGCGTTGGGTGAGCTCGGAAACGTTCCGTCTGGAGGCTCGGTGTTTTGAGTGGGTGAAAATTTAGAATAGAACAATGGTCTATGGAAATACACTACCCATATGAATGCACAATCATAACACACCAATCATTTATTCATTCCACTCAAACATGGTTCAAACTTCGATTACAAAAGCTCATGACTAATGAAGGAAAAACATCGGCCTAACGATCGCGAAAAAAAAGTAAAAGATAACATGGTGGTGCGACTAAAAATCTTCATCGTGGCGCCTCCTCTTGGGGTTTCCGGTTACCCCTTGAAATCGATCATTGCTCACGAGGGTGCTTCATCTCCACTCGGGTAAGGTCCTCCCCAAGTCCATCTTTTCCTCTATCGCGGCAAGCTTCATCTTGAGATCGTGACTATCTCCATGAAGTCCGTGATTTCTTCCTCATAGCCAAGGAAGTTGGTGTTCTCCTCCAGCTCGATTCAGGGAACAAAAGCTTGTGTGTCTTGATTTGGGATCGAATCTCCCTTCGGAAGACACTCCAGTCTGGATGTATGAGAGAGTGGAATCGTCCTCAATTCGGATGATATCTCCATTCCTTGCCCTGCGGAAACCATGGCGAGTCCAAGTGATCGAGCTCGCCTCTCCTCTCGGAGATGTCCAAGTGCTCGGTAGATCCCCGTCTCTTCCGGATCCAGTTGAACTCGGTGAACTCAAAGTTGATAGGCTCCGTGTGTCCTCAAAAGGTTCTCCGGATATGCACCTCAATCCTGTGGGGGTGTCGTCGGAAGTGCATTAGTGGGCTTCGGTGATCGAGGAACTATCTTCATGCTTCACCATCTGGACCACTTCCTTCAAAGGATCGTCTCATCTGGCGAACTCATTACAAAATGGGTTGAACTGTGACCATCTAGAATGTTGCAAAGGGGAAAGAGTAAATTGAAGGAAGAATTATAGAATGAAAAGGGGTTCAAAGTAAATTCTCTGCTTTGGCTTTCCGATCCTGGGGTTCGATCCTACGGTCCGTGTGCTCGATACCATCTCTTGGCGACGACCCAAAATCGGTCAAATCTACGTATGTCCATCCCAAGATCATCTTTGGTACTCAGTACATTGATAAAGTAATCAAAGTTCAATCACACCTGAATATCATTAATCGATTCTCATATAGAGTCTTTATTACAAGGAATAAATTGGCTCAATGCCAACTCATGAGAAATAAACTAAAATCTGCAGGCGTCGAAGGTAGCGAGTCCATCCGACTCCAAGGAATCGCCAAGCGGGCGTGGCCTCCTCCTGATGAATATATCTACCAACATAATACGTTGCAGCCATGTAAATCACTTTTGGAATAAGGGCAAGTCAAGAAGAATAACAATAATAAAGTTACTAGCACTATATGCATTTTGGGTGGGCTCTAAGTTTCATCATTTTGCGAAAAGCCAATTTTATCCTACTAATGGACTTATTTGCAAATTACTACAATTGTTGGTAGTTATTGAGATGGTTCCCAACCAATATCTGTTCCCAAATTATTATTAAGTCATAAACCCTCAAAATTAATCCATTAGTTTTAGTGTTGAGATATCCGAATACTTCCAAGGTGAGGAGGCTCAAATGCAAGGGGACACGGCTTCGATTAGGTTATAACACTCTGCGGAGGTTTAACTTTCCCAAGAATCATTCCCTCCTTTAAAGTCTTGCACTTCATGGTGTTTGAAGGCGGGGCAATAAACGGTCTTCAAAAGAGTTCTTCGGCTGCGGTACCCATCAATCCTCCGTTCGTCTACTTCTTAGTACCGCCGGCGTCACTACTAGGGTCAACCCAGCGAGCCCATAATGGCTTCGGCTGCCAGGTAACTTCGGTCATGGGGCATCCATCCTTCTCTTTGGCTGGGTGAAGCTTTCCGAGGATGTCATGGCGCTTCTCCATGCATCCCGCCACCTTTGGTGCTCAGGTGCCCGTCCAAATCCTCCACCCGTAGTGATTTTCGAAGTCCATCTTGATCATTGTAGTTCATGGGGTCATCATCATCATTGACTATCACTTCTTATAATTTCCTCATCCCAAATCCGTCTCGACAATAGCAAAGTAACTACTAAATCCGGGTCAAGGTAACAAGGGTTGGTTCATCCTACCAC
>JAHIAM010011443.1:0-12520 GCA_021605205.1 Aegilops longissima
GGTATGGGGGCGGGGGCGAGAGAGAGGCAACGTGAGGCTGTACCTGCTCACTGAGCTGCTGCTCTTTGAGGAGGGGCGCTCGGGAGGCCGAGGCCAGTGGAAGGAGTGGTGGGCTGCCACTGCATTGCTGCCCTCTTTTCCTTTTCCTTTTCAAAAATAAAAAAAGGGAGAGAAAAGAAATGCAGGGAGAAAAGAAAAGACTTAGAGTGAAAGGAAAATATTCCCACACTCCTGAATTCTCCTCTATTTAAATAAAATGTAATGGACATTTTAAAGGTAGAAAAATAATGCAAGTTTGGAAATGCTTCAAACTTGTGCCATTTTGAACCTAACCATAACAACTTTAAATGAGGGATTTTAGGGCGAGAGAGGTTTAGTGTAACAAGCAAGACTTTTAAGGAGAAGATGAACATCAATTGAAGGAGGAATATATGGCAATGAAAGAGAAGGAAGTAGAGGAAGGAGGGATGGTAAATGCAAGAGAGGAAGAAACATGCACCCACATGACATGCAAGGAAAACCACAACCATATGACATGCACATCCACAATCACATGACAAGAAGGGAATGCAAGAGACAATAGGCACAAATGCAATATGGCAAAAGAGCAAACAAAGAAAAGAAAACCCAACACACCAAAACAGCATGAGACCAAACATGACAAGAACCCACAAGAATTGGATGAGGTGAAATGATATATTGCCCAAAAGGGAAGTTTACATCGAGGTGTTACAACACTCCACCACTACAAGAGGATCTCGTCCGAGATCTAGGACTGAAAGAACTCCGGATACTCGAGCGGAGGTGATCCTCGCGCTCGGTAGCTTCTCGGTGGAATGGTGTGACCACTTCACTTTCGAGAATTTGATTGACTTGTTGCGAGTCTTGCGCTCGGTTTCTTCAAGAATAGCAGCAGGTGCTCACGATAAGAGAGATCTTCTTGAAGGTCAATCTCTTGAAGTTGATAGTGCGTTCAGAGTCTTGAAGCACTTGCGAAGCTGTGACGTGAAACACATCGTGCACATTTGCAAAGTTGGAAGGAAGCTCAAGTTGATAGGCGAGATCGCCTCTTTTCCCAATGATCTTGAAAGGACCCACGTATCTGGGGCAAGCTTCCCTTTGATACGAGCGGCAGAGTGCCTTTCATTGGAGAGCAGCGGAGGTAGACATGGTCTCCGATTTCAAAAGTCACATCCACGGTGCTTATCATCATAATAGCTCTTACAGGCGATTGCTGGCTTTGAATTCTCACGAATGACCTTGCACATTTCTTACATACGTGATCAAGTCATTGCCAAAGTTGGCGTTCACTGTCTCGGACCAATTGAGAAGATCGGCACTTTACGCCATAGAAATTTCGAATGGGGCCTTGCAGAACTTCGCTTGGAAGCTGTTGTTGTAAGAGAACTTCGGCATATGGAAGACAATCTTCCCACTTCATACGAAGGAAATGACACAAGCCACGAGCATATCTTCAAGAATTTGATTAACTTCGCTCGACTTGGCCACTTGTTTGAGGATGGAAAGCTGTCTTTGAAGCGAATCTTTGGTGCCCATGGCCTGAAAAGACTCCCGAACTTAGAGGTAAAGATCTGCCCAGCGAAGAGATCACTTGAGGAATACCGTGCAAGGAGACAATCTGGAGGTGTAAAGCTCAAGCGAGCTGCGGTGATGGATTCTTTGATAGGAAGAAAATGAGCCACTTTAGTAAGCTTGTCAATAACAACGAAGATAGCATCATTTCCCTTGGACTTTGGAAAGCCGTGGCGAAGTCCATTTCAATATGATCAAACTTCCATTCGGGGAATAGCAAGAGGTTGAAGGAGACCAGTGGTCTTTGGTGTTCCTTTCACTCTTCGGACATCACACTCATTCCGAATTGAGCAATTTCTGCTTCATTCGAGTCCACCAATATATGCTTGAGGTCATGGTACATCTTTACTTCGGGATGAATGGATAGAAGCGAATTGTGAGCCTCGTTCATAATGACTTTTCTCGAGATCACCCTTAGGAACCACAATCCGGTCCTCAAAAGCAGTGTCTTTGTCATCAACAGGAAGCACTTGTACTTGGAAATGCCCTTTCGATACCACGTTTCACTTTCTCACCATGGTATCCGAAGTTGAGCCTCACGAATCTGATCTTCCAAAGTAGGAGAGACTATGAGGTTGGCAAAAAGCCTTGAGGAACAACTTGAAGATTCAGCTTGGAAAGATTCCAGAATCCGGTGAAAGGGCTTGAGGATTAGGCATTGCGATAAGCTTTCTGCTCAAAGCGTCTGCAATGACATTAACTTTGCCGGAGTATACTCAATACTTGGGTTGTACTCTTGAATCATTTCGACCCATCAGTGCACTGAGGTTGAGGTTGGGCTGAGTGAAGATGTACTTGAGACTCTTGTGATCGGTGAAAATGTCCACTTTCCTTCCCAACAAGAGATGTCTCCAAGTAATCAAAGCATGGAATGGCCAACTCAAGATCGTGAGTGGGGTAGTTCTTCTCGTTGGGCTTCATGGCGAGGTATAAGCCACAACTCTCTTCTCTTGCATTAACACAGCAGAGACCTTGAAGAAGCATCACAGAACACTTCATAAGGCTTGGATTCATCGGGAGGAGTCGGAGCAGGGGCTGTGGCGAGTTTCTCTTTGAGAGTCTTGAAAGCAACGTCACACTCGGGAGACGGACATACTTCACCTTACGGAGGAGGTTGGAAAGAGGCTTTGCAATCTTGGAAGTTCTCAACAAACCTTGACAATAGCTTGCAAGACCAAGAAAGCTGCGGGCTTGACATTCGAGAGGTTCCCAATTGACAATTGCGGACACCTTCTCGGGATCAACAGCGATGCCCTTGGCGGAAGATGATATGACCAAGATAAAGCACTTCATCAAGCCAAATTCACATTTGGAGAACTTAGCATGAATGGTACTCTCACGAGCTTGTCGGCACCAATCGCAAATGTTTGGCATGATCCTTCTTATTCTTGGAAGAAGACCAAGATATCATCAAGATAGACCAAGGCAATTCATTGGTGTAAGGATTGAATATGAAGTTCATCATCCAGAGAAAGTTGGAGGAGCATTGGCGAGGCGAAAGACATGAGTATATTCATAAGAACCAAAGCTTGTTGGAATCTTGTCTTGGGAATATCTTGTTCACGTCGAATCGATGATACCCCATCTGAAGGTCAAGCTTAGAGAACACCGTAGCACCTTTGAGTTGCTCGAAAAGCTCATTGATGTTGGGAAGTGGATACTTGTTCTTGATTGTCTTCTTATTCAATGGGCGATGTCGGCGCAAAAGTCGGTCGAGCCATCCTTCTTCCGGACAAAAGAACACCACAACCCGGGAGATGAACTCAGTGCATCAAACCGGGCTCTTGTTCATCGAGCTGCTTCTTCAATTCCCTCAGCTCATCAGGTCCAAGCTTATATGGGCGCTTGCAAGCGGGTTCGATGCGGGCTCAAGATCGATACGAACTCAAGCGGCCGATGAGGTGGCATACCGGAAGCTCTTACGGAAAGACATCTTGGTACTCACAAGCATTGGAATCAGAGATGGCATTCAATTCGCCCTTCTCATTGAGAGAAAACAACCGAATAGTTTCATCACGAGAGGCATAGATGATCACATCATTAGAAGAATGAGTCAAATGAATTTCCTGGCAGCACAATCAAGCTGAGCTTTGTCTTTGATAAACGATCCATTCAGAAATAAGATCAATGTCAGTCACCAAGAACAAATGGTTTAGCGAAATCTATAATCACCCATCTTGATAGAAACATCCGAATTCTTGTGGTAGCCCTCATAGAAGAATGGAGAAACAACTCCCAAGGGTTTTCCAACATTTCGAAATGAAATCATGCTTTGCAACAAAAGATCTAGACATGAAACAATGCGATGCACGTATCAAATAAGACTTTAGAGGAATATCATTAGCGGAAGATTACCCATGATCACATCGGAAGAATCCTCTTGAGCTGCATTCATCATATTCACCCTTGCAGACTTTGGATTGTGCTTGACCTTTGCATTCTTTGGAAGATTTCACGGGAGGAGGGGGAAGGCGCCTCTGGTTGAAGCACTTGTTAGCATAGTGACCCTTCTGGACACTTGTTGCAAGTGACCTCGAAAGGGACGGTGGTAAGGAGCACTTGACCTTGGAGCTTGAGAATTAGACTTGTTACGATAGCTTGGGTTGGGTGGGTGGGAAGATCCACGGCCACAGAGTTCTTCTTTGGTAAGGGGCGGACGGAGGAGGCAGATAAAACCTGCTGCTTGGCTGCCACTTGAGAGGGCGAGGAGGACTGACTGCGTCCCTGATTCTCTTCTTAGAAGCCTCGCACTTGAGTTGTGCTTGTTCTTGCTTGAGTGCCATGTTGTAGAAATCATCATACTTATCGGCTCAAACAGCACAAGAGGTAATTGGATCCTCTCTCGGACCGCCCTGGCGATAGATCATACTCCTTTCATCGGTACATCTTGCTTAGCAAAGCAGCGACCACAGGCCTGGATATTGTATTGATAGACAGACAAGGTGCCTTGCTTGAGATTGCGGAACTCCTCCGCTTGCTCTCCACAACACTCTTGAATGTGATGAGCTCGAAATCAGGCGGAACTCATCCAGTTGACCCGACCTCCTCTGGAATCTCTGTATTCTGGAACCACTCAACTTGATCTTTGAGTTGAAGCGATGCAAACTTGACAAAGTCCTCGGTGACATTGCTACGATCAAGTGCTTGCAGATATCCACTAACCAATCATCGGCGTCTGTTGCCTCAACACGGAAAGACTTGGTGATTAGCGGCCCGGTGAGAGTAGCAAAGTGTGGCTGATTGTTGCCTTGACCTTGATTGCCTTGATTGCCTTGCCCTGATGCGTTCTTGCAAGAGCTGCAAAATCATCGAGCATTGGCATTGGTGGCTGCCATGATAGCTTGCCCGGGCTTACGGGGCGGAGGGAGGTGGAGGTGGAGGATTCGGTGATCCCCATCATTGCGATCCGGATTGAGGCGTTGGCGGAGCCATCTGAAGAGGTGACATCCGTTAGTCCTTTGATAGACAAATGATAAGTAGAATCAGCGGAAAGAAATTGCAACATATAGTCTTCACAATAAACATTGAACAGAAAGAGCGAATGAATTCCAAAGTTAATCATCACCCGTCCAATAAGGTGAAAGCCACTTAGATAAGGAATATGGAAACAACATCGACTTAGAAACAAATCGAATATCTGGCGAAAACAAAGGTTGGCTGCTAAAATGAGCGGAACAAACACATGATAGAATTTCGCTCAAAGTGTTAGTGGTGGGGCTCACACGGGCCACGTATGAGACGTCACGAATGACTAACAAGGCGTCCCGAATCAGCATAGCCAAGGATTCTTTAAGGCGTCTCGCGACCACTGTAAATCGACCGTGAAAGGCGGACCACTAAGCGTTGAACCCCAATCTCAAATCATACATCACCGGAAAGAATATCACTAAGCTACTAGAATTCCCACCTATAAACTCCGAAACTTTCGGTTATGCAATGCGGTGTTGGGGATACGGGGACACAAAATATATCACCCAAACTAACAATACCTAGATCCATTTGTATCCATCCGTCAACACATAACCAAGAAATCCTCGGAAATCGTGTACCTCGACCTTGAAAAACATCCGTTATGCAAGTCATGGCAATACTCCCTTTCAACGATCTTTGGGCTATCGGGTTATCTCACCAACAAGCGCACAAAAGAGATTTGATGTCGGCAAAACTCGGTATTCGAGCTGCAGCGATAAAATTGTGGCGACAACATCTGGAGCTCAACTCCGGACAGCCACAACCCTAAATGTCGGGAGGCACCAAGAACAATGTTCTCGTCACAAAACCATCGGAACGATTCCAAGATACCCACGTGATCCTAAAAAAAATTTTAGTGAAATTTGAGAAAGAAGGTCAAAACTCTCGTCGGGAGACCTCACGGAAAAGTCGAAGGAATTTGGGAAGCAAAATTCCTATCTCTCCGATATATATAATCCTAAGACTCAAAACATTTCCATTCTAGACTCAACAACGTCGACAAACAATCTAGTAGGGGGCTCCTAAGTCGGGAAGGCTACGATTACCAACTTATAACGCCCGATGCGGCTATATCTCCCGTGTCGAGCACGACTTAGAGCATAACCATTGAAAGCAATGTCCAAAGTGAGGTAATCTTCACACAACCCATGTAATAATTTAAGGAGAAAGGTACATAGTTGGCTTACAATCGCCACTTCACACAGTTCAAAATAAACATACATCATTGAGTACACTCAAGGTCCGACTCTGGAACCAAAATAAAGAAGATACCCCACATGCTATCACGGATCCCGAATCGTCCCAAGCTGGGCACCACTCTGATCATCTGGAAGCGAAACATAATCGACCACGTTCCTCGTCGAACTCCCACTTGAGCTCGGTGGAATCATACCTTGGCCTCCGGAACCTGCTGTGTTGGAAGTATCTGTGAGTCAGGGGACTCACAATCTCACACCCGAGATCAAGACTATTTAAGCTTTAGGGAGGACATGGTAGTAAAGTTGAGCTGCGACAGCGACTAGCATATAAGGTGGCTATATAAAGAGGCGAAGAAGAAGCAAACGCAGTCGTGAAACTAGTATTGATCAAAAGTGATCTGAACTACTTCGTCGGGCATAACTCCAACACCGTGTTCACTTCCGGACTCCGAGAAGAGACCATCCAGTTACACTGATTGAGGTGTATTTTATTTGAGGTCATCTTTGTGTTATCTACAACGGACATTAACAAATTCCCATCTGCCTCATAACGCAGACACGGCTTTGAAAGATATTACCTGCAGGGGTGTCCCAACAACCCATTATAAGCTCTCACGGTCACGAAGGATTATTCCTTCTATCGGAGACCCGATCAATCTCGGAATCCCGGACTACAAGACATTTCGACAGCAATAAAACAAGACCAGCAAGACCACCCATTGTGCGACAAATCCCGATAGGAGCTGCCATATCTCGTTCTCGGGGCACCGGATAAGCTAAGCGTCAGGAAGGCGTAATCCATGTTGCCAAGGAATGGTCCCACGGTGCTCTAGTTTGGACCAACGCTCGGAAGCGGCGGGGTTTAAAATAAGATGACCCTCGGGCTCGCGAAAACCGGGGAAAAGGCTTAGGTGGCAAATGGTAAAACCAATGTTGGGCCTTCTTTGGGCGAGTCTTATTCAGACATCAAGGGGTCCCATAAATCACCCAACCGTGTAAGGGCATAAAGTCAAGGAACATAACACCGGTATGGCGGAAACTAGGGTGGCAAGAGTGGAACAAAACACGGGCATAAGGCCGAGCCTTCCACCCTTTACCAAGTATATAGATGTGTTAAACATAAGATATATATATATTGTGATATCCCCAACAAGTAAACATGTTCCAAGAGGAACAACAACTCCATGTTCAACAAGGAACAAATTCCAGCTTCACTGCAACTAACAACGCTATAAGAGGGCGGAAGCGTAACACTGTAATCAGCGGTTTGCTAGGAAGGGATGGTTAGAGGCTGACATGGCAATGTGGGTGGCATGATATAGCAAGTGGTAGGCATCGCAGCATAGGCATAGCAAAAGCGAGCAACTAGCATAGCAAAGATAGAAGTGATTTCGGTATGATCATCTTGCACGCAATGTTCTCGAGTTGTCAAAGCTTGATCCTCAGCGTTCTCAACGGGTTCCTCGTAAGCGTTCTCGTCTCCGGCTCTACCCAAAACAACAACAAAACAAGGAACCACAATAAATCACGGTGCAATGCACAATCAACATGATGCAAAACATGACATGATATGCAAGATGTGATAGGCTATGCTTAAAGCACTCCGGATGGTAAATGAAAGACTAGGCATCATCTTGGCAAACCAAGCATGCCATCGGAAAGATGAGATGATTTCGTTAGAAATCGATATAGAATCACGGAAGCGGGTGCGCGGTTGGATATGACGGGCAAAACAAGAATGGTGAGAAACCTCGATAACAACATGAAGAAACCAAGCCATGCATGTGTGCAAACTACAACATAGCACAAGACAAATAAATATGCACATGGAAGACAACACATAACCATGATGCAAAAGACATGAACACAAACTTGCCCAAATGCAAAAACCAATGACACCACTGAGTTGGTGGGATTTTCTACCCCAAAAACATATATAATATGTTAGGGTTGCATTAGGAAAACATCATAAAAACAACAAGTTAAAGCACGCCTAAAAAGGAAGTAGGCAGAATAGGCAATTTCAGTTGGAAATGTCCAGTTTGGACTTGCCCAAAACAGCAATGGAATCAAACCAGATATGGAAACTAGGGAAAAGAAATAAAATATGCACATGGAAGGGTGAGGTAGGCCTTGTCATAGAGGCGAGTGAAACAGGCTTAAAGGGAAGAAAAAGAGCCCCGAGGATTGAACCGGGTCTCCTGGTGGAAACCCTCCCTGCTAACTGGGCTGGTCTTGGTGGTGACAAGGAGGAGGCCTCGGGGCAACTCTGAAGATCGAGGAAGAGCACGGAGAAAACTAAAACAGAAAAACAAAAAGGGGGGTGGGCGCTGGGGTTGAACCAGTGCCGGGTGGAAAGCGGGCGATCGACCAGCTCGACTAGGGAAGGAGTTCGACAAGATCTTGGTGGCCCTGACTAATCTACAGGCTGAACTAAAACAGAGGAGACAGATCTCGGCGAGACACGCTCTGAGGCTCTGCGCCCTCGGACAAGGCTGGATCGCACGGGCACCACGGACCAAGATGGAACAAGCCGGCGTGGCTAGGGCAACTACTGCGTCAGGCACCTCTGAACCCAAAGCTGCTATCCACGGGCATGGCGTAGAGCGAACCAGGGCGGACCCTACACTCTGGCGAACTACGGCGGGGAGGCAGGGAGGAAGAGGTATACCTCCTTACCTAGGACAGGAAGCTGCGATGGGGGCCAGGGTGGCGAGGATCGACCTCTGAAGATCGCCGGATTCCTGGCGAAGAAGAAGAGCGGCGTCGTCGGACTTAGCGAACCGGGCCTCCGTGAGTCGGCGTCCGATCGGTTCGGCAGGAAATGGTTACAAGGGCGCGGGTCGGGGTGGCGGAGAACCGGGCGGCGTGCGCCAGATCGCCGGGACGGCGAGCGGCGATTGGTGGAAATCTCACTGGCGGCGGAGGGAGGAACCCTAGGGTTCGATCTTGGCGGAGGGATAAGAAGGGGGCTAGAGGCGGAGGCGTGCTCGTGCCTCTCGTGCTCCGGGGTCCCCATGGCGATGGCGGCGAGAGGAGAGAAAAGGCGGGTCTGCGAACCTGGCGCTCGCTGCCAGGGGCAGTCTGCCACGTGGAAGGGCTAAGCGGGGGTATGGTGGTGGGAAGAGAGAAAGGCCGGCGGGCTGGCCGCCTGCTCCACAGGCTGCATGGCTCTTTGGGGGAGGCGGCTCGGGGAGGCCAGTGGAGGAGGTGGCTGGGCTGCCCTTTGCATGCTGCCCTCTTTTCCTTTTCCTTTTTCAAAAATAAAAAAAGGGAGAAAAGAATCAGGGAGAAAAAAAGACTTAGAGTGAAAGGAAAATATTCCACACTCCGAATTCTCCTCTATTTAAATAAAATGTAATGGACATTTTAAAGGTAGAAAAATAATGCAAGTTTGGAAATGCTTCAAACTTGCCATTTTGAACCTAACCATAACAACTTTAAATGAGGGGATTTTAGGGGAGAGGTTTAGTGTAACAAGCAAGACTTTTAAGGAAAGATGAACATCAATTGAAGGAGGAATATATGGCAATGAAAGAGAAGGAAGTAGAGGAAGGAGGGATGGTAAATGCAAGAGAGGAAGAAACATGCACCACATGACATGCAAGGAAAACCACAACCATATGAACACATCCACAATCACATGACAAGAAGGGAATGCAAGAGACAATAGGCACAAATGCAATATGGCAAAAGGGCAAACAAAGAAAAGAAAACCAACACAACCAAAACAGCATGAGACCAAACATGACAAGAACCCACAAGAATTGGATGAGGTGAAATGATATATTGCCCAAAAGGGAAGTTTACATCCAGGGTGTTACATGTTTGGCCATTGCCTAGCGCCTAAGGCGTGCCTAAGCGCCTCCTAGACCTTGCCTTTTCCCAAGATTGTAACATATTAACACCCTTATTATCATTTTTTAAGGACTCCTTAACAATATCAATTCTAGAGCATTATTCATTAAAGAGGCTAGGGCATCGCAGCCCATCAAAAAGCAATGGTGACATAGCATCTCCTGTCTCAAACCTTTATAGGTTTTGAAAAAGGACCAATCTCATCATTTACCTTGACTCCTACATGCCTCCTCTCATTGTCTCCATTACCCAATCACACCATTTGTCTAGGAAACCTTTCGGTTTTAGCATCCTATAACAAAGGGCCATTTGATTTTATCATATGCTTTTTCAAAATCAACTTTAAAGACTAAAGCATCTTCTTTGTCTCTATGGAAAGTGTTCAAGGCTGTGTAGAATAACCACTCCTTCCATAATGTATCTCCTTTGATAAATGCAGTTTGTGTTCGGAGATGACATGTGCAACACATTTAGTCGTCTGTTCATTAGAACTTTTGTAATAATCTTGAAGCTCACATTTAACAGGCATATAGGCCTGAATTTTTAATTTATGGCATCATTGGTTTTGGGGACTAGGGTAATAATGCCATAGTTAAGCCAGCAATATTGATCTCTCCTTTAGCAAACCCCTCAACTAAGGCTTTCAAATCCCCTTGACCAAATCCCAAAAATCTTGATAAAAGTCGGAGGAACCCATCAGGTCACAGGCTTTTATTTTCTTCATACCAAAACTACTTGCTGAATTTCATCTAAGGAAAAAGGGGCGATAACTCCTCTTTGTCCTGAGCTTTTATTTAGCCATTTCAATATCTCTCAAGGAGATATTAGACTCTTAGGTGTCCAAAGAGGTTTTTATAGAATTTAGTAACACTAGTAGAAAAACACCTATTAGTCCCGGTTAGTGGGCCTTTAGTCGGTTCATGAACCGGGACTAATGAGTCGTTACTATACCTCCCCTTTGGTCCCAGTTCTAACAGCGGACAGATGGTCCTCCCGTGGCGGTCTGGAGGAGCCAGGGGCCTTTGGGCCGATTGGTGGCACCACCGGGACCAATAAACATCCCGTCGCATTTAAGTGGCTGGGGTTTTGTTTTTTTAAGGGGGGTTGGGGTTTTGGGGTTAATTTAGGTGTTTCATATATTGTGTTAGCTAGCTAATTAATAGAGAAGTGTCCTCTCTTTCGTCCGTGCTTATCGGCGCTATGTACTATATACATATAGCCCTCGACACGCTAGCTATAAGAAAATGAAGGGAACCATCAGTAAAGTTAAGTCATGCATACGGAGAAATGATCGATCGACCTCTCCTTCTCCGAGAGATTGGTGAACAATTTAAAACAAGTTTTAATATCATGTCGTCCAGCGCTCTGGCTATATACATGTACAATATATAAGATCTGTCAATTACAGTCCCTAGCATTTGAAATCAACTTCCACATGGTATTCTCCGGCTTTATTGATGGCGTGGTCAAGAAAGAATCCCCAATTCCTCTTGAATTGCTTTAATGCGATCTGGTTCTAGGAGTTCATTCCGCGTCGCCCGTCTAATTTGAAGAAGGGGTTAATTAATACATATATATGAATGAAATTCAACAGAAATGATGGTGTAATAAAATGAAATTGTGAATATATTATTAATTGCTACACTTCATATTGTCTTGGAGAGTAGCCCGCTTGTTTTTCAAAGTCGCGTTGTAGATGAACTACCACGTAGTATCCACGAAATCATTCCCTTGTTCACCACAAGCACTTCAGAAATAGAGGTCAATCAAACATATAATGAAGCATTATAAATGGCATTGATGAAAGTATAGCTATAGAATCAGCGGAGAATCGCCAACTAGCTAGCGATGGTACTTACTTTGGGTATATATACGCAGCTCCTTGGCAGTCCGGAGCTTTGCGGTGAACTGTTTCCAAACCCTGCAAGACAAAGAAAATAATTATTATTACTTGAGATATCAGAAATGAACAAAAAGTTGCGCTATGGTGCGATAATGATCGGTTAATTGAACTTACTTGGAGCATTTCAGTCATGTCCACATAGGTCTGGGATCTTTCCGTCTCGAGTCTAAGGCGGTTACTAGTCACGCTCAAGCTTAATCTCTAGAAGAATATAGTGGAACCTGCGCGCATGCATAACTCATCAATTACATTACTATAACCTCGCTTTCGAGTAATAAGCGAAACCGAATATACAAGCGATCGGTAACACTCACTTGCCGTTATAAGGAAAGAGTATGGTATCTTTGTTTTGATTTTTCATCAACGATTGTAGCAAGTTGTCCTCGGCCTCTTTGATGTGCTTTTCAACCAGAAATACATCTATGATATTTGTGTTAATAGACCCAATATCATAGATTTCATTTACTTTCGGCGATCTTCAATCTGCATAATATAT
>JAHIAM010011444.1:0-11427 GCA_021605205.1 Aegilops longissima
GACATATTGTTGATGGAAATAATGTAGAATTATACGCAAAGCATAAAGGGTGTTTGAAAGGAGTTTTTCAAAGAAGGACCTCGGTGAAGCTGCTTACATATTGAGCATCAAGATCTATAGAGATAGATCAAGGCGCTTGATAAGTTTTTCAATAAATATATACCTTGTCAAGATTTTGAAGTAGTTCAAAATGGAGCAGTCAAAGAAAAGTTCTTGCGTGTTGCAAAGGTGTGAAATTGAGTAAGACTCAAATCCCGACCACGGCGAAAATAGAAAGAGAATGAAAGTCATTCCTATGCCTCGATCATAGGTTCTATAAAGTATGCTATGCTATGTACCAGACCTATTGTATACCTTGCTCGAATTTGGCAAGGGAGTACAATGTGATCTAGGAGTAGATCCTTGGACATTGGTCAAGAACATCCTTAGTGAGGACTAAGGAAATATTTCTCGATTATGGAAGTGATAAAAGGCCCGTCGTAAAGAGTTACATCGATGCAAGCATTTACACTAATCGAGATGACTCTAAGTCTCAATCTGGATACATATTGAAAGTGGGAGCAATTAGCTAGAGTAGCTCCGTGCGAGCATTGTAGACATAGAATATTTGCAAAATAGACACGGCTCTAAATGTGAGAGACCGTTGACTAAGCTTCTCTCACGAGCAAAACATGATCATACCTTAGTACTCTTTGGGTGTTAATCACATAGCGATGTGAACTAGATTATTGACTCTAGTAAACCCTTTGGGTGTTGGTCACATGCGATGTGAACTATGGGTGTTAATCACATACGATGTGAATATTAGTGTTGAATCACATGATGATGTGAACTAGATTATTGACTCTAGTGCAAGTGGGAGGCTGAAGGAAATATGCCCTAGAGGCAATAATAAAGTGATTATTTATTTCCTTATTTCATGATAAATGTTTATTATTCATGCTAGAATTGTATTAACGAAACATAATACATGTGTGAATACATAGACAAGCAGTGTCACTAGTATGCCTCTACTTGACTAGCTCGTTAATCAAAGATGGTTATGTTTCCTAACCATAGACATGAGTTGTCATTTGATTAACGGGATCACATCATTAGGAGAATGATGTGATTGACATAACCCATTCCGTTAGCCTAGCACATGATCGTTTAGTATGTTGCTATTGCTTTCTTCATGACTTATACATGTTCCGTAACTATGAGATTATGCAACTCCGTTTACGGAGGAACACTTTGTGTAGCGCCCTCGATTCAATCGTACACTAATCATGCACGCAAATGTATACGATCAAGATCAGAACTCACGGGAAGATATCACAACACAACTCTACAAATAAAATAAGTCATACAAGCATCATAATACAAGCCGAGGGCCTCGAGGGCTCGAATACAAGTGCTCGATCATAGGCGAGTCGTGGAGCAACAATATCTGAATCGAGACATAAGTTAAACAAGGTGCCATAAGATGGCTAGCACAACAGGGATCTGATCGAAGAGGACAGGCCTCCTGCAGGATCCTCCTAGGTCACTCTGTCGTCTCGTGGGCTGCAGTAGTAGTAAGGCGCCTCGGAGTAGTAGTAATGCGTGGCGGTGGCGTCGGATCACAGGCTCCATCGTCGATAGCACAATCGAGTAGAGATAGGGAAAAAGGAAACAAGGCAACCGTGAGTACTCATCAAAGTACTATAAGCAGAAACTACACTACATATGCATGGATATATGTGTAAAGGCCATATCGATGGACTGAGCTAGAAATGCGGAATAGAGAAAGGCCTAGTCCTATCGAAGACTAGCATCTTCAGGAAACCACCATCTTGCAGCAAACAAGAGGAGTAGAGTAACATAACTTAAAGTAGCATGAGTGTTATCAACCTCGGCGGAGATCCTTTCTCGACTCCTGCGAAAGAAATCCCGAACCATACTATCCGTTATCATCACAATCCAATGCTCATATCCATGTCTCATCTCAAGTATCCGGTTCTAGTTGTATCGATCGGGATACAACTCCAGCGTCCGTTACCGTGGACGAGGCTATCGATAGATGTTTTCTTCCCTGCGAGGTGCACCAACTTACCCACCACGCTTAACTCCGGCGGACACACTTTCGAGGTCATGCCGGCCTCGGCCAAACAATCGCCGCCGACCTAGGCTTAATAGAGGCAGCCAGCGACTAAACCTATGCCCCGGGTCATGGGCCATCTCCCAGGAACTCCTGCATGTTGCGGGGCGGAAGCAGACCTAGCCTAGAGCGTTCGCCAATCCGCTGGCGCGCTCCGTGCCACGTCTAATAAGCTTGGTGATGTATCTGACCTGAACGCCCATACTTAGCCACGTGATGGTTAGTGCTATCGGGCGAGGCCCCTCGGATCAAATATCCAAATCGTAGTGGATTAGGCAGCGGTAACAAGCGGAGACTCACGAAGATGTGACCCGTTGCCCGTCTCGAGGACTTGCGGCAAGGGCTAGGAATGCCGCCCGCCTGTAATTATCTGCGGGCACCCTCCAGGTCAACCCGTCTCCACATCACTCGCCAATTAAGCCGCGGTACCCTCGAGGTCGACCGTCTTTCCAAGCAACAGTGGTAACAGTCCAAAGTAAGTGAGTCCAAACATCAAGGGAAAACGAGGAATCACCCGGTGTATTCCACTCAATGTAGTCGTCAAGGTGAACATAGAGGATTCACCCTCGAGGTCCACACTTGAGGGTTGCCTGACAGTCGTGTCGGAAGTGGTTAAGGAGGAAAATCACCCTCGATGTCCACAGCGGATAGCTATACTCAGGGTTAATATCGGAGGTCGTAGAGGTTTCACCCTCGGTACTCGATAGTAACCTAGTAGTGTCGAGCAACTAAGGGAAGTGATGTGCGGTGTGAGGTGCGGTCTTGATCCGTTGATCGGGTCTTCAATGATGAAGCGAGAACAAGGACAAGGTGGGGGTCACGATGGGTCTCTAACCAACCTATACTAAGCGGTTTAGGATAAGCGGTAGGTAACAAAGCAGGTTACAATAAGCAGGCTATGCAGCGAATAGGAGCAACAATAACGATAGCAAAAATCTAGTGCAAGCAATAAGAGAATGGAATGGGCGATATCGGGATGATCAAAGGGGGCTTGCGGTTGCTCAGCAAGAGAGGATCGTCAACCTTGTCGAGTGCGGCGGTGCGTCGGTCTCGTAGTCTACCAAAGAAGAGGAAGAAACAATGAATACCGATAACGGATGCATAACGATGCATGACATGCCAAGCGATGCTAGGCGTGCCCTAACGTGGTAAGAAGGTCTTGGTTTAGGGAAGCATCCAGGAAGTTATCCGGTTAGGACGTCTGTCATCGGATGAACCGGAGGAGAAAGTTTGCAGGTTCGATAGGTTAGAGGCGTGCGGTGGATGAGCGATTGCGTATCCGAATTCGCTCGTCGTTACGAGCAACTTTCATGTTGAAAATATTTTAATCAAGACTCGGTTAAAAGTTATAATTATAAAAGGTTTTATTAATTTCGGAATTTTAATTAATTATTTAATTAATTTGAAAAGCATTTATGACATCAGCATGAGGTCATCTTGGCGTCATCGACCAACAGGTTGACTAAGTCAACCTGCCGTGAGTCCCACATGTCATTCACTAAGCCTAATTAACCTAATCAGGTTAATTAATCTTAGTTAATTAAGTTAACTAATGATTAGTATTAATTAATCCGAGATTAATTAGTTTAATTAATTACCCAATTAATTAGCTAATGATTAGGTTTAACTAATCGAATTAATTAGATTAATTAATTACTCAATTAATTAATTAATTATTATTTAGTTAATTAGTTTAATTCACTTTTAATCCATTTTTCGTTTGCTTTAATTAAAACATTCTTTTATCGTTTTTTTTGGGGTGGGGCCCCTGTCGTGTCGTGCAAGCGGCAGGCGCTGTGAGTCGGTGCGCTTGATGAGCCTGACCCGGCCGATGGCGGCGACCTGAGGCGGACAGGCGGGGCGGCCAAGTGGCCGGCTCCTGGCGCGCCCGCCGGCACCCGGTGAGGCGGCAGGAGGCGTTGCGGGGCTCGGGAGAAGGGGGATCGAGGCTCGGTCGAGCAGCGGGAGGCGCGAGCAGGGGAGGAGGGCCGGGCTGGCGGCCGGCGTGGGAAGCAGGCCGAGGAGGGGAAGTGCCGGGGTTGCAGCCGATGGGAGCCTGCATAGGCCTGACCTGGGCGTGTGAGCGCCGAGGCGAGGGGAGGCGAGGCGTGGCGTGACCAGGTGAGTGGGCAGCCGGGGCAGAGGCGCATCGAGGAGCTCGTCGGGGTGAGCACGACCAGCGATGAGGAAAGGGAGGAGGAGGTCGAGGCTCAGGGGGGTGTAGGGTCTCGGGCGTCGTGGAGAGTCGAGTGGGCGTCGGGGCAGGCTGACGGGGCAGGCAGCGGAGTGGAGGTCCGTGAGGCGGAGGAGCGGACATGTCCGTGGTCGCCGGGCTCGGTGGAGGGGCTGAGGGAGGAGGAGTCAGCGTGGAGGAGGAGGGAGGCCGTGGCGCGGGGGCAGCGGGAAAAGCCGAGGAGGATCGCCGGCAGGAGGCGGTCGGTGGTGCCGCCCGATCTAGATCAGGTCGGAGACGGCGAGGCGAGGGAGAGTGGGCGGTGGCTAGGGTTAGCCACCGATGGAGAGGTTCTAGTGGGGGCTGGGCCGTGGGCGACCAGGGAAGAGGAGATGGGCCAAGGGGAGTGGGGAGGGGCGGTGGTGGGCGGTGGGGTTATCCTCCTCAGATTTATTTTTATTTATTTTTTGGCGAAGCGAAACAGCGGTTAGAGATAAATAACAGAACCGGGGGTTTCTTGTTGCAAAACCATCCAGGCGTTACAAATCTCCTCCACTACAAGAAATCTCGTCCGAGATTTAGGAGGTAGAAGGAAAGAGTCGGGATATTCATCTCGTAGCGATCCTCGCGTTCCCGGTGGCTTCATCTTGAGTGATTCGACCACTGGACTTTGAGAATTTGATCGCCTACGGCGGTGCGGCGTTCACAGTGAGAATGCGGACGGATGCTCTTTATAGGAGAGGTCTGTTGCAATTCGAGCACTTCATGGTCCTTTCGGATTGGGTCCTTGAAGCAGCGTCGGAGTTGGGACACGTGGAACACATCGTGAACACGAAAGGTTGCGGAAGCTCAGTTGATAAGCCACTTTTCCGCCTTTCGAGATAGTGAAAGGGCCAATATAGCGAGCTAACTTGCCCTTGATCCGGCGGTGAGCACCCTTCATTGGTTTAGCGAAGATAGCCTTTTCGCGGTTGATAGACCATGTCTTTGTGATAGCGGTCATAATTACTCTTTTGGCGACGAGCAGTCTTGAGATTCTCGCGAATAATGCGGACTTGTTCTTGACATGTTGGATAATATCCGGACCGAAGAGTGGGCGTTCCCGATTTGACCGGTTTAGAGGGTTCGGCACTTCGTCCATATAACACTTGAAGGGCCATTTGGACTAGCTTGAAAGCTATTATTATAAGAGAACTCAGCATACGGAGAGATTCCTCCCATTTCTTGCGAATGAGGCGACACAAGCTCGAAGCATGTCTTGAGAATTTGGTTGACACGTTCAACTTGCCCTTGAGCTCGGATGAAAGCGATCTTGAAAGATAAATGAGTCCCCATAGCTTCTTGGCTTGCGGAATCTTGAAGTGAATAAGCTGCCCCGGTCCGAGCGATAACCGGATGGAATACCGTGAAGTGAAACAATCTGGACATATAGGCGTTGCCGGTGGCTAGGGTAATGTTTCTTTGACCGCGGAAAATGTGCAACTTTAGAAAGCGGTCAATGGCGACAGAATAGCATCATTACCTTCTGCGATTTGGGAAATCCAGTGATGAAGTCCAACAACATGGTCCCATTTCCATTCGGGAATAGAGATAGGCTGCGAGTTCGGCGGGCCTTTGATTTTCGATACTGACGACCGTCACCTTTCGAAACATAGCGAGCAATGTCACGCTTCATATTAGACCACGAATCTCGGCGAATGTCTTGATACATCTTTTACTGCCGGGATGGATACATAGGGCGTATCATGAGCTTCTTGCATAACCTTCGAGTCATAACCAGGTTGTCCTCCTTACAAGGCACCACTAGGGGCCTTTGAAGTACAAAGGCGCCATCATCCGGCCAATAGTGAAGGATGAGGATTTCCTTTCCGGCGTCTTGTTTAAGCTTGTAGACCTCAGAGTCAGATCCTGCATTGTCTTTATGGTGCCCAAGAGATCGGGTTCAACAGCCGGGTAAGAGGAACCACAGGGAACAACCGGAGATTCATCTTGCGGAACTCCGGAGGAGGGCGAAGTGCACGGAGGAGCGATATGGAGGTTCTGCTGAATTCTTCAACAAGTGAGGATGAACTTTGTGAACACGAAGGTGGTTCGATGACTTGGCTCAAAGCATCGGCCATCACATTAGGCACTGGCGTATAGGAGATTCCCAAATCAAAGTGCTGCAGGTCTCCATCCATCTCTGCGGCGGAGGTTCGTTTGGCTGAGTAAGCGATACTTCAGACTTTGGTGGTCGGTGTAGATCTGCAACGATTACCGAGAAGGTAATGTCGCCCTTTGGCATGAATGACCAGCAACAAGTTGAGGTGCTTGGGTGGTTCTCCTCGTGAGGGCAGTGTGGAAGGCATAAGCAACCACTTTGCGCTCTTGCATTAGGACACCGCCTAATCCTTGGCCGGAAGCGTCGCGATAAATAGCGAAGTCCTTCTTAATGTCGGAGCTAGCCTTTAGGGCGGTTGTCGACTTGTCTTTGAGTTCCTGAAACTTTCCGACACTTATCGTCCATTGGAACTTGGCCTTTATGCAATAGATTAGTCGGGCACGGCAATCTTGGAGAAGTTCTCGACGAATCGGCTGGCAATAGTGGCGAGACCAGAAAACCTTAACGTTCTTGAAGTCAATCGAGAATAGCTTGAACTGTTCGGGGTTGGACAATACCATCCTTAGAAATGACATGCCCAAGATAGGTTACTTGGAAGCGAATTCACATTTGGAGAACTTGGCATAGAGTTGATGCTCGTAGCTTTTCCGGCACAAGGCGAAGATGTTCAGCATGTTCTTCTTCATTCTTGGAAAAATCGAGGATATCATCCGGATAAACCACGCGAACTTGCGAGGTAATCCATGAATATATAGTTCATCGGCAGAGAAGGTGGCTGGAGCATTGGTTAAGCGAAAGACATGGCGGTGTACTCGTATGAACCATAACGAGTCACAAATGCGGTCTTGGGGATATCCTCCTCGCGAACACGGATCTGGTGGTAACCCAACCTCAAGTCGAGTTTGAGAACAGCGAACCAGCAGTTGATCATAAAGATCATTGATCAGGAAGAGGATACTTATTACGAATGGTAGCTTGATTTATGGGCGGTAGTCTTGAACCAATCGGTTTGTCCCATCCTTCTTCTTGACAAAGAAAGGTGCTCCCCAAGGAGAGCAACTTGGGCGGATGAAACCACTTTGAAGAGATTTGTCGATTTCCTCCTTTAGCTCAAGGAGTTCATCGGCGGCATCTTGTAGGGCGGCTTGGCTATAGGAGTGGTGCACGGTTTCAAGTCGATGGCAATTCGACAGCCCTAGCGAGGGAATCCTGAAGTTCTTGAGAAAGAGCGTCTTGGAAATGCAAAGCGACGGAATGTTTTCAATTCCCTCGAGGGTGCGGCGTTCAATGCATTCAATGCATAGAGCCTTGCCTCGGCATTTTGAACAGGCGAGCATTGTAGCTACGATTTCATCGAAGGGTGCAGGATGGGCGTCTTAGTGGGCATAAGCGATTGTTGCCGTATCGTTTCAACCAATCCATCCCCAAAATGAGGTCAATGCTACAAGACTTTAGCTACGATAGGAGAACAAGGAATTCCATTCCTTGATTTCAACGGGACGTCGTTGCAAATCATGGAAGTCCGACATTGGCCGGAGGGTGTGTACTAATAGTGAAGCATTCATGTCTTTTAAGGCCATGCATGAATGCAAAATCTTGAACATGAATGAATGTGATGCTCTGAATCGAATAAAGCAGATCACGGTACTGAATTTAGAGGTACCCATCACGATGGAGCTGGTCTGAGCTTCGTTGATTCAACGTGGTTGGCTTGAGCTTGCCCATAAGACTTGCCGTGTTTGCGGTTAGGTGTTTCCGGCCAACTCTTGGAGGCGATTGATTACGTTCGGTTGCATTCTCTAACCGGTGCCCGGCTGTCCCTTTGAAGCATAAGCCATTATTGGGAGTGGGAGCAGGAGCTTGGGGTGGTGGGCTGGAAGCTTGGCTGCTTAGTTGTAAGCGCGAGGTGTAGCATAGTTCGCTTTGAAGCGGATGCATTGGGCTGGTACATGCTATTGGGAATCCATATCTTGCGCTTCTGCGAGGCGGGCGAAGATGAGCGGTGTCGCAGTTGCGCTGTTAGAGCTCTGGTATTCCTGCGACCAGTTCGACATTGATAGCTTTGTTCACCAAGGTGGCGAAATCAGCAAAGTCGTGCACTAGAAGTCCGAGCTTGATGTCGACTTGAAGTCCGTCACGGAACTTCTCTTGTCTGGCATCGGTTGCAATATCCTCTTACATAGCGAGACAAGTCCAAGAACTCTCGGATACTTCAGATCTTGTTGCCTTGGGTGAGGTTCGGAACTCACGCTTCTTCCGGTCCATGACCCTTGAGGAATGAAGCGGGCGCGGAAGGCACACTGGAAGTCAGCCGGTGATGAGTGTCCCAACGGCAATCGACGGTGGCTGTCCCACCATTGAGCAGGTCCCTTGGAAGAAGGAAGCAAAGGTGACATAGGTGGCGGGGGCTAATTAGCAGACTCCATCTCATAGGTGATGTCACGGGCGTCATCGCATCCGATGGCTGAGTTGAGCTGCGGTATCGCGGGGTTCGCGTATGAATTCTGAGAGTTGTTCCGTTTGGGTCTTTGGTTCATATTGGGGCGAGGCGAGCCATCATATTCTCCATGAGGGCGATTCATCTCGAGCTGTTGGATCATACCAGCCATGTACTCGGCGGTGGTGGAAGGTTGGCACCACGACCGACCTGCTGGCCTAACCATCCTGCTATTATATAACGGGTAGTTCAGCATTTGAGAAGATAAGCAAGAGACAAGAATCATTCATGATGAAACACGCATAATAAAGTAGCATGATGGAAACTACATAGTAGTTGGCATATCTTACAAAGGAATCATGCATAGAGTTCGATACATAGAGTCCGATCATAGACTACTACATCATAGGCGGAGGCTCATGGCGAATACATCAAACACTAACAAGCAAGTCTACATCGGTCCACGCGTGCTGCGGAGGGTACTTTGAAAAGGTAGTCGCTGGATAGTCCTCCACGTCGTGACACGAGGGCCGGATACTCGGTGCTGAATCCGGCGTCCGTGGCGGGAAAGGGCCAAGTCGGAGAGTAGCCTCCACGTCGGCCAACCAACTCCTGGGCATCACGGTCTGGCGGGGTAGATCGCGAAGCGCGGCTCTCCGGAGCGGACAAAGGGTGCATCAGCGTCGAGCACGGTAGAGTCTTGACGGGTGATGTACAACTCGTGGCGAAAACTCGGTTAGCTCGATCCAGCCCATCGGCATCGAACAAATTTACGATGGTGGAAAGGCTCTCTGGTAGCGATGGTGTAGGCAGCGTGTAGTAACCTCCTCACCAACATCGAAAGCGATAGCAATGTGCACGAAGGGAGGTGTCCAACTCTCGATACTCCGCGAAGCGTGTCGGTCAGCATAAGCAATCGTGGACTGCCATATCGATGGTCACTCCAACACCATGTGCGGTGTGCGGCACGATGAGTGGACTCGTACTCCAGAGTAGAGGTGGGCGATGGCTGATCTTCTCCGGTTATAGTCTGGTACTCCTCATAGGCGGTGTACTCGGGTGCGCGATAACCGGATAGGTCATCATCTCGGCTAGCACCGCGGTGATCCGGAGGCACCAATGGCCGTCGTGTGCGCACCTGCCTCGTGGGTTCCATCTGAAAACAAAGGCGTTTCAAAGGGTCAAATGACAGGGTGGAAATTGTTCAAATACAATTCCAAAACAACTAAGGCTATATCCATCTTGGGTGAATGCGGTCACGGGATCCTAGTGATAGTTAGAAAATCGTTTAACCGAGTAGAAGAGTTGAGCCCAGTAAAGGTCGAGGTAAAAGATCCTAATACCACCCGATGGCGGCGTGGGCCCGTAAGGCACACAGCCAAGTTAGTAAAAGTTTTCAATGTCTAGACTGACTTGACCAAGGGTGTGGAAGGGGATTCCACAGGCGATCGGCTCGATACCAACTTGTGGCGCCCTCGATTCAATGTACACTAATCATGCCGCAAATGTTATGCGATCAAGATAAGAACTCACGGGAAGATATCACAACACAACTCTACAAATAAAATAAGTCATACAAGCATCATAATACAAGCCGGGGCCTCGAGGGCTCGAATACAAGTGCTCGATCATAGGCGAGTCGGGAAGCAACAATATCTGATCGGACATAAGTTAAACAAGGTGCCATAAGATGGCTAGCACAAAGCGGGATCTGAGATCGAAGAGGACAGGCCTCACCCAGGATCCTCCTAGGTCACTCCTGGTGATCGTCGGCCGGGCTGCCACGTAGTAGTAGGCGCCTCCAGGAGTAGTTAATGTGGCGGTGGCGTCTGGATCCTGGGCTCCATCGTCGATTGCGACAATCGAGTAGAGATAGGGAAAAAGAAACAAGGCAACCGTGAGTACTCATCCAAAGTACTCAAACGGAACTACTACATATGCATGGATATGTGTAAAGGCCATATCGATGGTGAACGAAATGCCAGAATAGAGAAGGCCTAGTCCTATCGAAGACTAGCATCTTCGAAACCACCATCTTGCAGCAAACAAGAGGGTAGAGTAACATAACTTAAAGGTAGCAGAGTGTTATCAACCTCGGCGAGATCCTTTCTCGACTCCTGCGAGAAAGAAATCCCGACCATACTATCCGTTATCATCACAATCCAATGCTCATATCCATGTCTCATCTCAAGTATCCGGTTCTAGTTGTATCGATCGGGATACAACTCCAGCGTCGTTACCGTGGGACGGGCTATCGATAGATGTTTTCTTCCTGCAGGTGCACCAACTTACCCACCACGCGCTTAACTCCGGCGGACACACTTTCCGGGTCATGCCGGCCTGGCCAAACAATCCCGAACCCGACCTAGGCAATAGAGAGGCCGCCCGGACTAAACCTATGCCCCGGGGTCATGGGCCATCTCCGGGAACTCCTGCACGTTGGGCGGCAGGCGACCTAGCCTACAGCGTTCAGCCCAATCCGGTAGCGCCCGCCCGGACGTCTAATAAGCCGGCTGATGTATCTGACCAGACGCCCATACTTAGCCCCGTGATGGTTAGTGCTATCGGGCGAGGCCCTCGGATCAAATATCCAAATC
>JAHIAM010011445.1:0-13794 GCA_021605205.1 Aegilops longissima
CTACAAGGGTATGGATGCCTCCTTCCCCGTTCTTTGGTTTCTCCATAGATAGATCTTGGCGACCACGTGGAAAATTTTGAATTTACGCTCGTTCCCAGGAAACAGCGAGGGAAGAATCTAGTACAAATGAGGAAATGTGAAACAGGCAGGAGGCGTGAACGTGTGGAAGCGGGCCGTAGCTGAAGAGTTAGAAGCAGGGCTGCAGAAGTCTCGTGTGTTGGCAGCAACCTACTATTTATAGGAGGAGGGGTGGAGCCCCATCTGGGTTCCCCACCCAGGGGTGCGGCAGCCTAGATGGGACTTGAAGGCGGCGAGGGGAGAGAGCGCCCCTAGGGTGGGCCTTTAGGCCCATCTGCGCTAGTGTTCCCTCTCCCCACCTAGCTAGCCTTGGGCCTTGTGGGCGCCTACCCACGGGTGGTCCCTCCCACATTAGCCCATGCAGTTGTAACATCCCAAATTTTCAATTTGGAATGTTATACTTTAGTCATCATGCATACCATATTTTCTCGCATTTTCGATCCTAGAAATTTCACGCAACTCAAGGACCCTCGGAGAAAGTTGGAAGTTTCACAATTTTCATATTTGGGAATTCTCAAATTTTGAAAAATAGGATCATTGGATTATTTAAATTATCTTCATAAAGTTTTCCTATAAAAATATTTGAGAGAGAATAATATGACTTTCCCAAACAATTAGGAAAATGAAGATATTATAAATAAACCAAATTTGGTTTTGGAAGATTTATTTTGCTTAGGCAAAAATGAGCATTTTAAATTTTTACATACGTTTGCTGTTTTAAAGTTCATTTTGTTAGACTCATTTTTAGGAGTCGGGAAAATTGTTTTATTAAATCGAGTTCGTTTGGTATTTTTTTATTCGTTTTGGTTTAATTTTATTTAAAAAAATTCGCGCCCCCCTAGCGAGGCCAGGGCCCAAGCCAGCCGGGCCCAGGCCTAGCGCCCCCGCCCACCTCTCCCTCCCTCCCGCTCAGGCTGCCACGCCGCCTGCACGCCGTCGCCCGAGTCCCTTGGGACAGCGCTCTGCCCCTCCCAAGGCGGCGCCGCCCGCTTTATAACCTGGACCCCCCATCTCTCCCCAACCCGCGGCCGCCCCGCATGCCAACGAACACAACGCCGCCCCTCGCCCGGCAGAACCCCGCCCCGCCTCCCGACCCGCCAGCGGAGCCCCGGAGAGCCGCCGCGATCACGGAGTAGCCACCCGCCCAGCCGGTCAGTTTTCCCCTTGAAGCCGATCCGGTTTATTTAAAAAAATATGTTGGTTTTTTAAAAAAAACCTAGATTGGTTTTTATTTTTTGAGTTTTCTTAATTAATGAGCGTTCACGAACCGTTCGTTTTAGTGAACAGCGTTCGTTAGATTCGTTCAGATTATGAGCGTTAAGCTATTTAACCGTTAAATCGTTTTCTTTTAATGAATTTAATCCGTTATTTTGATTTGATTTGAGATCCGATTTTCAAAACTGTTTTATTTCTCGCTCGTTTATCGAATCGGGTGATTCAAGCGCACGGAGTTTAAATGTGAAACGCCGTTCGACTATCCTACTTTCACAGAGTTTTGCCACTGTGAAATTTTGACCTAATTTCAGATTGCTAAACCAAGTCGTTCTCCCTCGAGTTTCGACTTTGGAGTTTATTTTGATTGATTCTTTTGCAACAGGGTTCTTAAGTTGAACTTTCGGTTAGATCCTTTATTCGAGATTTCCTGCATTAGATGAGTACTTATGTATGCTTGTTGTTTATCTGCGTTAGATCACCGGTCGCGCTTGTTACTTGAATCCCTAGGACTCGGATCATCGACAAGGCAAGTAACACTTTGATCATACTCTTCTCATACCCAGTTTTTATGCATTAGATCTATTCCTCAAACACTTGCATGGTTAGGAGCTAATTAAATTGTGGGTTTGGGAAGTAGATTGAGTAAGTACCTATTACTGTTTTACTTATGAAACCTTGGGAGTTACTTCTCGTTTGTTTGTTCATGCCATGCTATGCTAGTAGGCGTGGATTGGGTGAGTGAATATCCATGACGGATGTGAGATTGTTAATTAATGGTTATCTAAGGTGGCAACCTAAACACACATCTGGGTGGATCGAGGCACTGGTTTCCATCGGACTTACTGTATTTCTTGGACCGCCCGGCTCTAAGGGATCATAAGATTATTCAATGGAAACTTCGTGTGCAGCCACAAGCCAATTATGGGCTCTGGCGTAGTTGACTAAGTCGTCAGAACTCTTACGGGTAGGCTAGCGATGTAGGGGATGTAGGTTGTGCGGTCTACCCACATGTAAGGTGCTAGCGCTTGAAGACTATGTCTCGGTCATCCGTTTCTCAAACACCATGTAGTCACGAGAACCAAGCGGAAGGCGATCGAGTCTTAATGGGGAAAATGCAAACCTCTGCAGTGTATAAACTAATCATGATTAGCCGTGTCCCGGTTATGGACAATTTGAGTATCCGTAATTGAATATCATGTGAATCTCAACATGTTACTTCTAAATAAAAGTTATTGGGTTTTGATGAGTACTTTTTAATTGGGATTGAGGATCTTTGTCAACCATTCTCAATGTTTAACAACCACCATGATAGTTAAATAAAATTATTCCTTTGATGTAGGAAAAATCACTTTATGCAAATGTACGTGAGCCTTACCACCAGCCATATATGCATGTAGTATAGGCATTCATTCATTGCTCTTATGTGTTACATTGCGGCATATTCCATGTCTTGACCGTTTTAGACTGCAACTTTCACGTTGGAGACTTTTGAACGACAGTAAGGTGTTAGGTGGTGGTTCTATACTCATTGATGCCGTTGGAGTTGATGGACTCGCTTATCTTAAACCTTCATTTTATTATTAGATGGCCTTAAACCATATTATTGTATTCGGTTCCTGTGGACAACGATGTAATAAGTGTGTGATTGCTACTCTGCTATAAATCCTTGAAATCGTGTGGTGTCGATTCTTGATCCGAGGGATGACCGAGCCAGAGACTTGATCCATTTGGTGCAGTAGCTCTGAGAGAATGTTGTCGAGCACCCAAACGTAGGACGACCACTAAGTTAAAGCCATAGATCACTACTCTCTTCCCATTTCTAACTCCTCATCTTTTCTACTCTCTTAGGATGGAGAGAAGATCAAGTACACCCAACCGGATGAAGGCCACCTTTTGGATTTCACTTGAAGGAAGTTACTAAGTACAGAACATTGGATTACCAAGCTTCACGGGACTTTCAGGCCACTCTTGCCGAAGAGGCGTTGGAAGATTCATGCTCACGTTCGGGAAGGACATTAGCCCCAATCACCAAGCCTATAGATAGTGTTTTCGATTGCACCACTTGGAGTGCAGGAAAGAGCATGGCAGCTCACATTACCATGGGGCGCTTGGAGAAGTTTATCAAAGAAGACCTCAAGGACACCATCTACCAGATTTGCGGACCCGAGATGACAAGCTGGGGCGTCGTCAACACCAAGAAGGATAGGTCCATTGCAGCTTTCATCCGGAGTTAAACCAGCACATTCGGCGCCGGAAAACCAAATGTGCAATGACATGTTGGAGTTGCGGAAGACAAAGGAAGGATCATCGTGGAAGAAGAACTAAAGACTACATAAGGACTACATGGGCGATGATAGCTACGGCAAGACACAATAACGATCTTAATCGAGATCGAAGAACTCAAGAAGAAGTTGGCGCTCGGAATGAAGACCGGTATGTCGAATACCAATCGACTACATCAACATCGACGACCAGATTCGGATCCAAGTGAACCCGACTTTGAAGGCAAGCTGGAAGGACATCATGAGTCTTCCACGGTTCAAATTAGTAGAAGTCCCCACATATTAGTAGTATTTCCTCCATGTAAACATTATAGTACCGCACTTTCGATAGTTAGATCGTTGTAAGCCCTTGTTTGATTGAATGAAGTGATTTTGTGTGCATTTGCTCATGTGCATTTGGGTAGTAATTCCCCTTAGACCTCATTCTATTCTACATTTCTCTTCTCTTCTAAACCCTTGGATGCCTCAGGGCGACCCGATTCGTTTTCCGCGGAGATCACCCAATTGATCCGGCGAATACCACGATTCAAACATTGGTGCGAACAACAACAACAACAACAACCCACCCCAACCACCACCACTGCGGATCATCGACTCGTTTCCTTAATTGAACCGGGTGTATTCGGTGCACCGGCGATTATGGAGATGGTGGCTCCAAGATAGGCGGGCTGACCCTGCGGGATGCCGCAGATGGTGAAAGAGTGAAGTTTACGGCGTCGGCGAAGGACCCGGCGACATGGTGGGAGAATTTCAGACCACTTACCCGTGAACACATCACATGGGACCAGTTTACAAGCTTTATCTGCCCATGTTTTGGAGCCATGGCCATGAAGAACGTGAGTTTAACTTCGCCAAGGGAGGAAGACTGTTGGCGATCGTGGATGACTTTAGCAAATTAACGTTATGCCCCGGATAGCGTTGCTCGGTCTGACTAAGCGGAGAAGTTTCTAGAAGGACTGAATGATGAGTTCGCATCCGTTGATGGTAGCAAGTTTCAACAACTACGAGTTAGTAGACCCGAGCTCTCATGATTGAAGGAAGCAGCAGCAAATTGAGAACCATAAGCGGAAGTATGGACAAAGGAAGTATAACTCTGGATCGGGAAGCCTCGTTATACCCCTAAATCAGGAATTCGTTTGACATACCCATGGAGGTAATTAGCATAACCATAATGGCACCAAGAATGGGAGCAGGGAATGGAGGAAGCAATGGACGAACCGCACCAACCGTCTACCATCCAAGGTGGAACTGAGTCACATTACTTGCTTTAAGTGCCCAAGGCGGGCATTATGCAAATATATCGAAGGCGAATGGAAATGGCAATGGAAGCTCGGAAAGAAGCCCAACCCTTTCAGCAGGGGACAAGTGAACCACATTGATGTGAGGAGGTTGAAGATCGGCCCGATCACGATGTCGGTAAGATTTTGGTTAAGTCATTTCTGCGGTTGTTCTTTTTGATCTTGGTGCATCGCATTCATACATATCAAGGGATTTGTGGATAAGTACAAGTTACCAACCCAAGCCCTTAGGTCACCCATGCTAGTAACCTCACGGGAGGAGTACATGGCTAGTAAATGGTGTGATCATTGCCACTAAGTTGGACACTATGTTTTCCCCTCGGACCTAATAGTTACGGAATCCCAAAGGTTGGATGTGATATTAGGAATGGATTGGTTATCAAAGTATGGAGGAAACATAGATTGTACCACAAGGTCAATTTTCTCACCACACGGAAGGAAGGAGGATTAAGTATGTATCACGGCACGAGGAGGCACAAGTTAATTGCTTATCGGAGGTGAATGCGGAAGAAGTACCCGGTGGTAAAGGATTATCTGATGTATTTAGGAAGAATTGCGGGAATGCCACGGATAGAGACATTGAATTTTTGATCGATTGTTGCGAGGCAGGCCCGATATCAACGACCGTCGGGATGGCATAAAGGATTTGGCGGAAATCAAAAGCGATTAAGGAACTATTGGATAAAGGTTTTAGCCCAATTCTTCACCTTGGGGATCACCCGTTTTGTTAGTGGAGAAGAAGGATGGATCTTTGAGAATGGTTGTTGATTATCGTGGATTGAATGAAGTAACAATCAAGAACAAGTACCCACTACCTATGATAAATGATCTTTGATGCTTGCAAGGAGCCAAAGTGTTTTCTAAGATCGACTTGCGATCGAGGTACCATCGATTGAAGATTAGGGAGCAAGATATACCCAAGACAGCATTTACCACGAGATATGGGTATGTAGGTATACCGTTATGTCATTTGGACTGACTAACGCACCAGCCTATTTATGAACGATGAACAAAGTGTTTATGGAGTTTTTGGACAAGTTAAATATTGGTGTTCATTGATGACATTTTGATTTTCTCGAAGAATGAAGAGGAACACAAGGAACATTTGAGATTGGTTTTGGAGCGAGGAACACCGGTTGTATGCCAAGTTCAGCAAATGTGAGTTTTGGCTAAAGGAAGTTGGATTTCTCGGACATGTTATATCCAGGAGGGATAGCAGTTGACCCCACAAAAGTTGAGACCGTAACCAAGTGGGGCACCGACAGTTGGAGATTCGGAGTTTCCTTGGACTCGCGAGGATACTACGAAGATTCATTGAGAATTTCTCAAAATTGCAAAGCCTATGATGAGAATTGTTGAAGAAGGAAAACAAATTCATATGGGTGAGGACTTTGTGAGGCAAGTTTTGGAGTTGAAGAAAAGATTGGTTACCTCACGGTTTGATATTGCGGATCAAACTAAGGTTATGAGGTGTATGCGGCGCTTCACGTCGAGGACTTGGAGCGGTGCTTATGCAAGAAGGAAGAGTTGTTTCATATCTTCCACGACAACTTAAGCCCCATGAGTTGAATTATGCCACTCATGATTTGGAGTTAGACCGTTGTGCATGCCTTGAAGGCGTGGAGACATTTTCTCATTGGAAATCATTGTGAGTATATACGGATCACAAGAGTTTGAAGTACATCTTCACACGAAGGAGTTGAATCTCGGACGGAGGAGATGGTTAGAGCTAATCAAGGATTATGATGAGATTGCATTATCACCGGGAAAGGCTAATGTCGTAGCAGGCGCATTGAGCCGTAAAACCCGTCAATACCCTAATGATGGGAGAATACCAAATGAGTTAGCAGGGGACCTTGAGCTATGTTTGGAAATAGTTCGAGAGGCTATGTAGCAGCATTGGAGATTCGATCGACAGCGATGGACAAAATCGGAGAAGCCCAAAAGGATAAGGAAGTTGCCTCTATAAAGGAGAAAATGAGCAAAGGAAAAGCTAAAGTTTCGTGAGGATGAGCACGATACCCTATGGTTTGAAGACCGTGTTTATGTGCCCAATGACCCGAGATCGGAAGTTGATTTTGCAAGAAGCCCATGATTCACCCTATTCGATTCACCGAAATACCAAAATGTATTTGGATTTGAAGAATATTTTACGGTGGACGGAATGAAGAAGGATATTGCGGATATGTAGCGATTTGCGGCGTATGTCGGTAAAGAACATCGAGAAGCGGCGAGTTATTACAACCATTGCCGATACCGAATGGAAGTGGGATAAACTAGGCATGGATTTCATCAGGTTTGCCAAAGACCCGTTCGGGATATGACTCGATTTGGGTCATAGTCGACCGTTTGACCAAGGTAGCTCATTTCATTCCGATCAAGACTACCTATAAGTGCTAAGTTGGCAAAGATATACATGACCAAATTGTATGCTTGCACGGAGTTCCGAGGAGCATTGTATCGGTGAAGAGGAACCCGGTTTACCTGAAATTTTGGAACGGTTGCACGAAACATTGGGAACCCGATTGGAATTGATCAGACTTTCCACCCACAGACCGATGGAGCCGAGGCAAGAAGTCAATCAGATTTTGGAAGATATCTTTGAGAGCTTGTGCTGATTATGGATCTAGTTGGGATGATAATTTGCCGTATGCAGAATTTTCCTACAATAACGGTTACCAAACCAGCTTAAAGATGGCACCTTCGAGGCTTTGTATGGAAGAAGGTGCGAGACCCCATTGTCATGGGGAATGGCCAGAATCGTCGGTTGTTTGGACCAGATTTGATTAAAGTGCGACGAGAGTTAAGTTGATTCGAGACAGCTCAAGGTAGCCCGATCCGAACAGAAAATATGCGATTCAAAGCGCCAGCGATTGAGTATGAAATTGGAGCAGTATATCTCGAGTATCCCGCTTGAGGAGTTAAGCGTTTTGGAGTTAAAGAAAAGTTAGCACCCGTTTGTTTGGACCATATAAGATTTTGCAGCATGGGAGAAGTTAGCGTATAAGTTGGAATTGCGGAAGGACTATCAGGAGTTCATGATGTATTCCATGTTTCTCGATTGAAGAAATGTCACCCGAGATAGCGGAGAATGCGTTAAGAACCGCGGTGCCCTGGAGCAATTCAGTTGAAGGATGACTTGACATGAAGAAAAACCAGTTAAGATTCTCGATTATGCGGTGAGTTACCCGCAGCAAGGTTATCAAGTTTTGCAAAGTTCGGTTGAGCCACCTGCAGGGATGAAGCCACACAGGAAGAGGAAGTTTTGTAGGACCACCCTCACCTATTTTCTAGCCAACCCGAATCTCGGTAGATTCATCTTAAGGGGTAGGTTTGTAACATCCCAAATTTTCAATTTGGAATGTTATACTGGAATCATCATGCATATATTTCTCGCATTTTCCGATCCTAGAAATTTCACGCAACTCAAGGACCCTCGGAGAAGTTGGAAGTTTCACAATTTTCATATTTGAATTCTCAAATTTTGAAAATAGGATCATTGGATTATTTAAATTATCTTCATAAAGTTTTTCCTATAAAATATTTCGAGAGGGAATAATATGACTTTCCCAAACAATTAGGAAAAATGAAGATATTATAAATAAACCAAATTTGGTTTGGAAGATTTATTTTGCTTAGGCAAAATGAGCATTTAAAATTTTGCATACGTTTGCTGTTTTTAAAGTTCATTTGACTCATTTTTAGGAGTCGGGAAAATTTGTTTTATTTAAATCCGAGTTCGTTTGGTATTTTTTTACGTTTTGGTTTAATTTTATTTTAAAAAAAAATTGCTTACCCTGGAAGAGGCCCGGCCGGCCCAAGCAGCCAGGCCAGGCCAGCGCCACCCACCTCCCTCCCCTCCGCTCCCGCTCCCATGGCCAGTCTCCCGCCGCCGCCTGTGGCAGCGCTTGAGTCACTTGGGACAGGCGGCTCCTGCCCTCCCCAAGGCAGGCGCCCCCCCCTTATAACCATCGACCCCCATCTCTCACCCCAACCCTTGAACCGCCCGCCACCAGCGCCCAGGCGCGAACCCGCCCGCCTTGTGCAGCCGCGCGCAGGAACCCCGCCCTCGACCCGCCGCCCCAGCAGACCCCGGAGCCCGCGGCGATCACGGAGTAGCCACCGCCGCCCATGATCCGGTTTTCCCCTTGAACCGATCCGTTTATTTAAAAAAAATATGTTCGGTTTTAAAAAAAACTAGATTGGTTTTTATTTTTTGGTTTCTTAATTAATGAGCGTTCACCGAACCGTTCGTTTTAGTAACGTTCGTTAGATTCGTTCCGTTAACGAGCGTTCGCTATTTAACCCGTTAATCGTTTTCTTTTAATCGAATTTAATCCGTTATTTTGATTTGATTTGGATCCGATTTTCAAAACTGTTTTATTTCTGCTCGTTTATCGGAATCGGTGATTCAAGCGCTGGAGTTTAAATATGAAACCGCCCGGACTATCCTACTTTCAGAGTTTTGCCACTGTGAAATTTTGACCTAATTTCAGATTGCTAAACCAAGTCGTTCTCCCTCGAGTTTCGACTTTGGAGTTTATTTTGATTCGATTCTTTTGCAACGAGGTTCTTAAGTTGAACTTTCGGTTAGATCCTTTATTCGAGATTTCCACGTGCATTAGATGAGTACTTATTGTATGCTTGTTGTTTGTGCGTTAGATCACGGTCGCCGCTTGTTACTTGAATCCCTAGGACTCGCGGATCATCGACAAGGCAAGTAACACTGATCATACTCTTCTCATACCGGTTTTTATGCATTAGATCTATTCCTCAAACACTTGCATGGTTAGGAGCTAATTAAATTGTGGGTTTGGGAAGTAGATTGAGGTAGTACCTATTACTGTTTTACTTATGAAACCTTGGGAGTTACTTCTCGTTTGTTTGTTCATGCCATGCTATGCTAGTAGGCGTGGATTGGGTGAGTGAATATCCATGAGATGTGAGATTGTTAATTAATGGTTTATCTAAGGTGGCAACCTAAACACACATCTGGGTGGATCGAGGCACTGGTTTCCATCGGGACTTCTGTATTTCTTGGACCGCCACCCGGGCTCTAAGGGATCATAAGATTATTCAAGCTGGAAACTTCCGTGTGCAGCCACAAGCCAATTATGGGCTCTGGCGTAGTTGACTAAGTCGTGCGAACTCTTACGGGTAGGCTAGGCTGATGTAGGGGATGTAGGTTGAGTACGGTCTACCCACATGTAAGATGCTAGCGCACGAAAGACTATGTCTCGGTCATCCGTTTCTCAAACACCATGTAGTCACGAGAACCAAGCGGAGGCGTCGAGTCTTAATGGGGAAAAGTCATAAACCTCTGCGAGTGTATAAACTAATCATGATTAGCCGTGTCCCGGTTATGGACAATTTGAGTATCCTGTAATTGAATATCATGTGAATCTCAACATGTTACTTCTAAATAAAAGTTATTGGGTTTTGATGAGTACTTTTTAATTGGGATTGAGGATCTTTCAACCATTCTCAATGTTTAACAACCACCATGATAGTTAAATAAAATTATTCCTTTGATGTAGGGAAAAATAAGCTTTATGCAAATGTAACCGTGAGAGCCTTACCACCAGCCATATATGCATGTAGTATAGGCTTATTCATTCATTGCTCTTATGTGTTACATTGCGGCATATTCCATGTCTTGACCGTTTGAGACTGCAACTTTCACGTTCGAGACTTTTCAGACGACGAGTAAGGTGTTAGGTCGTGGTTCTATACTCGGTGATGCCGTTGGAGTTGATGGACTCGCTTATCTTCCAAGCCTTCCTTGTTATTATTAGATGGCCTTAAACCATATTATTGTATTCAGTTCCTTGTGGACAATGATGTAATAAGTGTGTGATTGCTACTCTGCTATAAATCCTTGAAATCTTGTGTGGTGTCGCATTATTGATCGAGGATGACCTGAGCACGAGACTTGATCCATTTGGGTCTGGTCGCTCAGCAGCCCTCGGGGATGGTGGCCCCACTTGGTGGACCCGGGACCCTCCGGTGGTCCGATGCGTTCCGATAAAACCCGAAACTTTCGGTGACCAAAACCTCACTTCCTATATATTATTCTTTACCTCGGACCATTCCGGAACTCCTCGTGACATCCGGGACTCGAACAACATTCGGTAACCACATACAAACTTCCTTTATAACCCTAAGCGTCCCGAACCTTAAGTGTGTAGACCCTACGGGTTCGGGAACCATCTGAGACATGACCGAGAAGTTCTCGGTCAATAACCAACATGCGGGATCTGGATACCCATGTTGGCTCCCCATGTTCCGATGATCTCATCGGATGAACCACGATGTCGAGATTCAATCAATCCCGTATTCAATTCCCTTTGTCTAGCGGTATTGTACTTGCGAGATTCGATCGTCGGTATACCGATACCTTGTTCAATCTCGTTACGCAAGTCTCTTTACTGTTCCGTAACACATCATCCGTGATCAACCCCTTGGTCAAATTGTGCACATTATGATGATGTCCTACGAGTGGGCCAGAGATACCTCTCCGTCAACGGAGTGACAAATTCAGTCTCGATTTGTGCCAACCAGAGACACTTTCGGAGATACATAATGCACCTTTATAGCCACCCGATTACGTTGTGGCGTTTGGTACACCCAAAGCATTCCTACGGTTCCAGGAGTTGCACAATCTCATGGTCTAAGGAAATGATACTTGACATTAGAAAAGCTTTAGCATACAAACTGCGATCTTTGTGCTAGGCTTAGGATTGGGTCTTGTCCATCACATCATTCTCCTAATGATGTGATCCGTTATCAATGACATCCAATGTCCATGGTGGAAACCGTAACCATCTATTGATTAACGAGCTAGTCATCTAGAGGCTTACTAGGGACTTGGTGTTGTCTATGTACCCACACATGTATCGGTTTCCTATCAATACAATTATAGCATGGATAATAAGCGATTATCATGAACAAGGAAATATAATAATAACTAATTTATTATTGCCTCTAGGGCATATTTCCAAAGTCTCCCACTTGCATTAGAGTCAATAATCTAGTTCACATCGTCATGTGATTAACACTCTACGTCACATCGCCATGTGACCAACATCCAAAGAGTTTACTAGTGTCATTAAACTAGTTCACATCATCATGTGATTAAGACTCAATGAGTTACGGGGTTTGATCATGTTTTGCTTGTGAGAGAGGTTTTTAGTCAGCAGATGCGTAACATTCATATCCGTATGTACTTGCCAATTCTCTATGTCATATTTGTAGCTGCTTCCACGCTCCACTTGGAGCTATTCCAAATGGTTGCTCCACTATATGTATCGGTTTGCTACTCGAGTCACTCGGATAGGTGTTAAAGCTTGCATCGACATAACCCTTTACATCGAACTCTTTATCACCTCCATAATCGAAACATATCCTTATTCCTCTAAGGATAGTTTTGACCTTGTCCAATGATCCGTTCTTGGATCATTCTTGGTGATTCATGGCAAGGCACACTTCGGTCGGCAGGCATAGCATACTATAGAGCCTACGTCTAAAGCATAGGGGCGACCTTCGTCCTTTCTCTCTTTCTGCCGTGGTCGAGCTTTAAGTCTTAACCGTACCTTACAACTCGAGGCAAGAACTCCTTCTTTGGTGGTCCATCTTGAACACTTTCAAGATCATGTCAAGTACATGCTCATTTGAAAGTATTATTAAGCATTTTGATCTATCCTTATAGATCTCGATGCTCAATGTTCAAGTAGCTTAATCCAGGTTTTCTATTGAAAACATCTTTCAAATAACCATATGCTTTCGAGAAATTCTACATCATTTACGATCATCAATATGTCAACAACATATACTCATCGAAATTCTATAGTACTCTCACTCACTTCTTTGGAAATACAAGTTTCTCATAAACTTTGTATAAACCCAAAATCTTTGATCATCTCATCAAAGCGCACATTCCAACTCCGAGATGCTTTACTCCGGTCCTTAGAAAGGATCGCTGGAGCCGGCATACTTTAGCATCCTTAGGATCGACAAAACTTTCGATTGTATCACATACAACCTTTCCTTCTACGGTAAGGAAACTCATTTTGACATCCATCGCGATTTCATAAATGCAGCTTATGCTAACATGATTCCGCGGACTTAAGCATCGCTACGGATGAGAAAATCTCATCGTAGTCAACTCCTTGAACTTTTGAAAAACTCTTGCATACAAGTCGAGCTTCATAAGCGGTGATATTACCGTCCACGTCCGTCTTCTTCTTAAGATCCATTCATCTCAATGGCTTGCCGATCATCGGCAAGTCCACCAAAGTCCATGCTTTGTTACGATACATGGATCTTATCTCGGTTCATGGTTTCTAACCATTTGTCGAATATGGGCCCACCATCGCTTCTCCATAGCTCGTGGGTTCATTGTTGTCTAACATGACCTTCAAGACAGGATTCTGTACCACTCTGAGTAATCGCATCCTTGTCACCCTACAGTCAGGTAGTGACTTGATCGAAACTTCATGATCACTATCACAAGCTTCTACTTCAATTGGTGTAGGCGCCACGGAACAACTTTATGGCGACCGACCTCGGACGGTCAAGCCTCGTGTTCTTTGTGCCATCCTGAATCGATATCTTTGGCACACGTACATCAATGTATATATCAAAGTGCAATCACATGTATAATTAACGTAAAACGATATATACCTCATAAGTCACGGGAAACAATTAGTCAGTGTGGAGTCCCATCAGCGCCATCGGCGGAGTTGAGTGTGACGTAACCCATGCGTACTCTTACTCATCGAGAAATATCGCAACATGATACGTTGCAGCCGTGTAAGTCGATTACATTGAATGTACCGCAAGATCACAACATGAAAGCAGATGATAAAACTATACTATATGCAATATGGCTTTGTGGCTCAATTAAGGTTTTGTTTTGGTAA
>JAHIAM010011447.1:0-11551 GCA_021605205.1 Aegilops longissima
GTACATGTTGTATATGTATATGTCATCCATTTTACTTCCCTTGATTTTTGCACATATGACACATGAATAGATGAGTAACTTGCATAGTTCATAAAATCTAAAGCCAAAACATTATCACAAGAAGTAGAAGGCATGAAAATATTACAACTCAGTTTGCACATATAAGTGAAGCTCTTATTCATTTCAAAAGATTGACAATGTTCATCATTAAACCATCCCAACATTGGTGAATAAACCTTACTTGCATCAAGTTTACATGCTACAACATGCTTAAATAAGCAAACATGCAATAAGTCATTCGACACAGAATCATCACCAAGATTAGAGGTCATATCAAAATGATTAAACATTGATTCTTTTGCATCAATAGTTAATTCAATGGGTGCACTCAAAATTGTTGGTATTTCAGTTGTTTGATCACATGGCGCATTCATGATAGTATCAAGATTCTCTAAAATAGGTGATGTGCTCAAATCACTAGTTAACTCAACACATGATGCATTCAAGTTAACTAGGGATGCATCATTCTCATGTGAAGTTATATCATTAATACCTTCTTTGTTACCTTGTCGCAAAGGCGTGGCTGATGTAAGTGCAGACCTTGATAATGCACCATACACTTGAGATGATGTCGCTCACAATCTGGGGTGGGGCTGCTCTAGTAGGTGCAACGGTGGAGGAACCAACTGGCGATGGTGAGCATGAACTGGAATAGTAGTTGTTGTAGTCACCCAATGCATCCTCCTGTAGCTGTCTCTCAAAGGTAAAAGCGAACATACATACCAATAATGGAGCGAGGAATATAGTGAAATCTTGCACGGATATCATGGTTCAAACCACCAAAAAATCTATTCATTGTATCATCCTCAGATTCTTCTATGTCACAATGATGCATATAAGATTTGAACTCTTTGTAGTAAGCATGAACAGTGTTACTGCCTTGTTTTAATTGTTCAAATTTGCGAAGCAATTCACGACGATAGTAAGGAGGAAAAAATTGTTGTCTCATTACAGCTTTCAAAACTTTCCAAGTTGTGGGTTGGTTATCAATGTTTTTCTTACAATGTACACTCCACCAAACAGAAGCAAAACCCGTAAATGCTCTAGTGGCAGCTCGTACTCGCTCAAGTTCAGAAAAGTCATGGTGACTAAAAACTTGTTCAACTTCAAGCTCCCAAGCAAGATAAATAGCAGGATTAAATCTACCCTCAAATGACGGTAAAGAGATAACCTGACCATGTGCTTGTGTGTGTTGTCCCAACTCTCGTGATGGTGGAGATGTGTCCGTCATCCAAGAACTTCTATCTCCGGAACCTGTCATGATTAGTAGAAACAAGAAACAAAATTCGAAAATAATGTTCCTATGAACTACTAGGATGTGGTGGTAAAACGCTCACAGTATAGAAAATATCAATATCTTACAAGTTCTTACCATGCAGCAGGTGGTGACAGGCAACCAGCGGTGTCAAGTAACTCTGAAGATTGTGTAAAGCGATTGCCAGGGGAACATACATATACACGGTGTAGAAATATGTGGAGCTGGGTTGGCTATATATGGTAGCAATTTTTTTTAGCAATAATCAATTCAAAGATGCAATGTTGAATAAACGCTCAACAGCAGTACTGTGTTGGTCCTAGGCTAGAGCAGACTAGAGGCGAGCCTAGAACACTAATGAGGTCACGGCGTAGCACAACTAGCATCAATGAAGGATAATAAGTAGCTCTGGACAGCAAGATATAAGTGAAGATCTGGCAGCAGTAAAGATAATGATGAAGAACAACTGCCAAGCAGGATATACAACAACTCTCTCTCAATTTTCCTCTTGAAAAGTTTGAGCCAATTTTCTGATAACTTCTTTAAAGAATGCTACTAACTCAAGCTTTCCAATTCAAAAGAATCACTCAATTCGAGTTGATATGAGGAGTCAAAAATTCTAAAACTGGTTTGAAAAACTGGAATAAGCTGTGTTCACGAACTTGGAGGGCAAAAGACCTATTTAGGAGCCGATTTTGAGGTGCCAAATATTGAACTTGCTTCTGCAACTATTTAGATCGGCTCGTCTCTAGCTTTAATTTGAGTATTGTGGAGCCAAAAGCGGACTTCGTATGAGGAAGTTATGCCTGTTTTACTGAACAGTGCACAAAACAGATTCAATCCGAATTCAGCTACGAGATTGAGTCTAGATAGATCTGAACTTTGTTTTTTCTTCTCTCTTTTTTTCTCACACTTATTTTTCTTTTCTTTCTCTCTTTTTCTCTCTCCTCTTTCCAAACAAACTAGATAAGATGCAGATTGGATCAAGTGAAGATGTGAGCGATCTCAACTATGGTTATGACAATGAGCGATGGGTATGCGTGGTGGAAATTGATGGATGGATGGTGGTCAGCGGAAGGATAACGATGCAGCGCGGCGTGACTAATGTGAACAGAATTGAAACTCTATCTGAACTAGACACTAAGACCAGCAACTCGACACGACGATGCAACCGATAATTCAATAATGCAAACAATGAAAAGAAAACTGCAAAGGCTCAGACTGGCTTGGACAAAGGATGAATAGATCTAACTTTTTTTGTGGCTTTTTCTTGGACAATAGTTAAGAAAATAAATCTAATCTAGGGATAATTGGAAATTCTCACCGAGCAACCTGGCTCTGATACCACTTGATAGGGGCAAAGGGTGTCCCGATCTTTCGATGAGATGATAACTATCGATTTGGTGAAGATGACGTTGACGATCCGACTACAAACGTGCACGACGTTGCGCCTTAGCAATCGCTAAACCAATCTCCTGAGGTTACTGACAATGCTGGAAGCACGATCAGCCTGACCACGAAGGTCTATTCCTGCAAGCAATCGAAGAACAAGCAAGAATATGATAAAAGCAATCTGAATATTGCGAGTATATATGAAGTATTGATAAAGGTGGGGATCCGTAGCGGTCTTGGTCTGTCGTTGGACACAAGCGAAGTACGAAGTTGCAATGGCTAACTTTAACTAAACAAATCCCAAGGAAAAAGCTACTAGATGGATCTACTTATATAGGAGCAAGGGGTGGCGGCCAAGGAGGTGGGAGGGCGTCCCAAGGCAGCCTAACACTAACCCTAGGTCGTACAAGGCCAATGGGCCCAAGTGGAGGTGGCGTAACACCATTGGACTTGTAGTTTGACTCGGATTCTCTGCAGCATCAGATTGTTTCGTCCATAACTCAACGCTCGGACGGATTTTAAGGTGATTCAATTGGGTTGGAAAATGCACGAAATCTATTTTCCAACAAAAAAGAATCAACCAATTTGGAGTCCGTATGAAAAGTTATTGACGTTTTGAGTCAGGTATATGCATGCAGTCGAATCTGAGTCGAACGTGAGAGACTTGGACTCTATCTTCTCTTGGGCCAAAAGTGACGTGAGAGAACTTTTTGAACAGCAGGTAAACATCTCTTTCTCCCTTATCTTCATATGTGGATTGTACAAATGTCTCATACACCTGCAATTAGACATGGCACAAAAGTTTGTGAAGTATTTTTGTCCTGGATGACATAAATAAATTATTGCATAGTTTGCATTAGAAATCACCTCACAAATATACATGTATGCAATATTTTTGGTCGTATCCAAGGTAATCATGTCCTCATCACGCATCCTGGAGGGCGATGGGCCAGAAGAAACCTTGCCGGAACGCCTTCCCGGCAAGGGCCCTTGACCCTATGTGGGAGCGACATATGCCTCCATGTATCTCTGCCAACAGCTCCAGTCCTTCCTCCCGGGGATGCACTTGAGTTTCACACCGTTCGGCCTTCTCCGGTACAGGACGTCATCGATGAACTGGTATAGGGCGGACCGACGGGCTACTTTCTCCGCTTCTTCCTACTCCTCAGGAAGCTCCCATGCGGAGGAATTGGACGGTATACTCGCCCATGCGGAGCACAGGGCTCGGCAGCAGGACTAAAGGCATCTCTTCTACCATGGGGCGACTGTCTCTACAGCCAGGGCCTGATGCCCCGCTGGAGTCAATTGCTCTTAGGCAGGCTCAACGTTCGCGGCAATACCCTTGCCGGCGGCCCCGGGGGGGCTCGGTAGGAAAGTACTTGTCGGGACCTGATTTTCTCCGCTTGCTCTGCCCTGCCGATGGATCGACGGATGGTTGAGTTAACGGAGCAAAAAGGTACACAGTTCCACGAGTAGCTTGAATGCGCGCGCTCGACGAACAATCGGCGGCGTCGTTCTCTGCTTTCGGGGGCGTGCTCCGCTGGATACCGTCAGCGTTCCTCGGTTCCTCACCTCATCTCGTATGCTTCCATCGGTGGGCTCGGATAATCTTTGTTGACTTGCCTGACAACGAGCTGCGAGTCACCCCTGACGATGAACTTCTTGACCCTGAGGTCTGCCGCGATCCTGAGACCGTCAAGCAATCCCTCGTACTCGGCGGTGTTGTTGGTGGACATCTCCCTAGGGAAGTGCATCTGGATCACGTATTTGAGGTGATCTCCAGTGGGTGCGACGAGCAGCACACCGGCACCGGCGCCTTGCAGCGAGAAGGCTCCATCAAAGTACATGACCCAGTTGTAGTCTGCCTCCTTGCCGGGGAGAGTAGTCTCCTGGATTTCTTCGTCAGGCGTCGAGGTCCATTCCGTGATGAACTCCGCCAGGACTATACTCTGAATTGTCGAGGTACTCTCAAACTTTAAGCCGAAGCTTGACAGCTCCAAGGCCCACTCCACAATCCTTCGGTTGCGTGCAGGTTGTGCGATTATGCATTACAGCAGGAGGCGGGTGGCAGCAGTGATCTCGTGGGCTTGGAAGTAGTGACGCAGCTTCCTCGAGGCCATAAGGAGGCCGAAGAGCAATTTCTGCACACCGGAATACCTTGACCTAGCCCCCTGCAAGAGGGAGCTGACAAAGCTAACCGGGTGCTGCATCACCTTCTTATTAAGCACCACTTCACTCGACTGCGCAGGCGTCGCCTTGGTGGCACTAGATTCTGCCGGGGGCCGCGCCTCGTCGGCACCGGGCCCTGCCGGGGGAATCTTTGGCTCGCCCTCCGCTGGTCCTGCCGCCATTGCTGCCTCCTCGTTGACCTCCCTCTGTGCCACTAGTGCGGCACTGACCACTTGATTCATCGCCACCAGATACAGCAGCAGCAGCTCTTGTGGTTTAGGCGCAACCAGTATTGGCGTGGAGGAAAGGTATTTCTTCAGGTCCTGCAGCGCGGCCTTGGCTTCTAGGGTCCACTCCATTGGGCCCACCTTTTTCAAGATCTTGAAAAAGGGAAGGGCGCGCTCGGCGGACTTGGAGATGAACCGGCTCATGGCGTCAACGCAGCCAGTGAGCCGACGCACATCCTTGATCTGCTTGGGCGCCTCGATCTGCTCAATGGCCTTGATCTTGTCTAGGTTTGCCTCGATCCCGTGCTGTGACATGAAGAACCCGAGAAGCTTGCCGGACGGGACGCCGAAGACGCACTTCTCAGGGTTCAACTTGAGGTTGCTCTTGCGCAGGTTGGCAAACGTCTCTTCTAGATCTTGCACAAGAGCCGGCCCGTCCTTGGTTTTGACCACTATGTCATCCATGTAGGCTTACATATTTCTATGGAGCTGAGGTTCAAAACCAATTTGGACCGCTCTTGCAAACGTTGAGCCAGCACTCTTCAACTCGAAAGGCATCCGTAAAAAGCAATACGTACCACATGGGGTGATGAATGTTGTCTTCTCTTCATCTTCTCTTGTCATGAAGATTTAGTGGTAGCCTGAGTAGGCATCAAGGAATGATAACAGATCACACTCGACTGTGGAGTCAACAATCTGGTCGATGCGCGGCAATGGGAAGGGGTCCTTAGGACAAGCCTTATTGATATCTGTGTAATCAATACAGCCTCCACTTCCATTAGCCTTGCGCACCACTACGGATTGGCCAACCACGTCGGATGGAGCACCCTCTCACCAAACCTGCGCTTCTAGCTTCTGATCTCCTCTGTGATGAACTCCTGCCTTTCGAGGCACGCTTTCGACCTACGCTTGGCGGGCGCGCGTGGGGGCAGACAGCTAGGTGGTGCTCAATCACCTCCCTGGGAACACCAGGGATGTTGAACGCTTGCCATGCAAACACGTTGACATTTGCCCGCAAGAAGGTGACGAGCTCGCCTTCCTATTTGCTGTCAAGGGCGGAGCCTATAGTGAAGGCCCCTCCCTTGTCGTCCTCCGAGACGGGCACCTTCTTGGTCTGCGGTGGCTCGGCTCTGGATTTCTTGCTCTTGTCGTGAGCTCTCGGCATGTCCTCAGCGGTAGCACAACACTCGAGGAGGTGCGCTTGCGGAGTGGGTGCGAGATCTTGCCGGGCTCCTCTTTCCTCCGGGCCTTGGCGGCGGGGATCAGTGCCTTAGCGGTAGCTGCTGCAAGCTGCTTCCGGTAGAGTTGGTCGGCCTGGATCAGCGCGTCCTTCTTGTCGGAGGGATGGAGATGATGGTCAACAGCCGGGCATCTTCAGCATGTTGTAGGCGTGGTGTGGCGCGCCATGAACTTAGCTAGTCTTGGCGGCCGAGGATCCCGTTGTAGGGCAAGGGGATCTCGGCCACGTCGAAGACGATCTTCTCCGTTTTGTAGTTCAATTCTCCTCCAAAGGTCACGGGCAGCGTGACCTTTCCCTTCGGCTTGCTCCTCCCCGGATTGACCCCTTGGAACGTGCCCGTTTCCTTGAGGTCCCCATCAGGGATTTGCAACCTTTTGATCACGACAGGCGAGATCAGGTTCAGGCCGGCCCTGCCGTCAACCAACATCTTGTTCACCCTGAGGTTGTGTATAGTTGGTGAAACCAACAACGGCAAACACCCGACTGTGGTAGTGCGATCAGGGTGGTCCTCGGCGTCAAAGATGAGGGGCGTGTTGGACCACTTTAGGGGCTTCTGAGCGTCGAACAACGGCTCCGTCGCTGTAACCTCTCGCGCCCACTACTTGAGCTGGCAGTGAGAGGCATGCAGCGAGGCGCCGCCATCGATGCACATGGCCTCCGTAGCCTTTTGGAACCCTTGCTCACCGGACTCGTCGTCCTCGTCGTGATCGTCGTCTTCTTGTTTCTTGTCGCGGCCCCCGTCGGGCCTTTCTTGCTGGTTGTCCTTGCCGGGGCGGCCTCCTTGGCCGCCACGCTTCTTGCCGGACCGCTCAGCACCATCTTGGTCCTTCTCCTTGTCCCGCCTTTCGTACTCAGCCTTTTGCTTTTCAGCAAGCAGCTCTGTAAGTGCATCTAGTGCCACCCCTAGTTGGAATGTGGTTGAGGGACTAATGCGTTTGTGAGAATTGCAGGATACATGGTAGTGTCCCTCATTGATTGGTTTACCTACGGAGCGACCCTAAAATGTATGAAGACATTGGCGACAATAGTGGTATGTGAAGATATTCACATTGAAGACTATGACATGAGAAGACTTGAGTGAAGACTATGGGCCGAAAGCGTAATCGTTTCGTTGTTTCCTTTTCTTCCTTGTTGAGTCGTAGGAACCACCGTCTTGTTAAGTGGGGTCCAAGTGATCATAGTCGAGAATGGTGAAGTGATACTCAACCCAAATCCTATGTCTTGACGAAGACAATGAGAGCAAAACTTATCTGAGAGGTGGATGAGTCAGCTTTGCTTGTAGCCAAGTAAAGTTGTCGTGAGTGTTTGAAATCGACCGTTGGAACCGTGTCGGTTCCTTAGTGACCGGGTCATTTCGGACATATCAGGTCGGGTTGCCTAGTGGCTATAAATAGCCCACCCCTACACCATAAATTGGTGGATGCTCGGAGTTAGTGCGGCTTTTGTCGTTTGAGAGCAACCCACCTCGAAGCCTTTGAGAGAGAAATCCTTGCGAGGACAAAGCCCAAACACCCGAGCCAAAGAGTGTTAGGCATCTTGAAGTCTTTACATGCATGTGACACGAAGACTTATTACACTTGAGGCTGTGAATCCTCCGGCCGGTTAGGCGTCGCGTTCTGAGCATCCAAGAGTCATTGTGGATTGCGGTGAATGCAGTCTATGAAGGTTGAGTCTACCTTGAAGACTTACGAGTGATTGGGCGAGGCTGTGTGTCCTTAGCTCAAGGGAATAAGGTGAAGGCAGCGGTCTTGAGTTGAATCTCAGCCTCCCTAACTAGATGTCAGTTGTCACGACAAGCTGGAACTGAGTCAACAAATCTGTGTCTTCAACAAGTGGTGGTTCTATCTTCTCCCTCACCTTACTTAGAGTTTGTCTTCATTGAAGTCATTGCCTATTAGTCATACCTGTTTGACTTCATTGCTAGACTACTTTTGTTGATTGGCTTCTCACTATCTTCCATCTTGATCCTACTACCAAGCTGCTATTAGTCTTGTACTTTCACGTTATTGCATACTAGACTATGGTTAGCTTGTTGTAGTTTACTTTCCACTGCATATTAATTAGGCCATTACTATTGTTTGTCTTTGAAACATCCGTGTTTAGAAGACTTCCCCAAAAATCGCCTATTCACCCCCCCCCCTCTAGTCGATAACTAGCACTTTCAATTGGTATCGGGCGAGGTACTCCTTGTTACGTGTGATTCGGTTTAACCACACGGAGTTTTAGCTATATCATTGCGGGGATAATCAAAGTCTCCGCTGCTTGCCCGTGTTCGATGAAATGACTATCCCTCTTTGGAAGAATAAGATGCGCATGCATCTTGAAGCCATGATGTCGACCTACGGTATGTCGTCAAAGCGGCGTTCCCAAATCTGGTGAAGGTGTCACCCCTACTGATGTCAAAGTTCATTCAAGCTGGACTCTCTTGCAAAGAACATCATCTATGGTCATCGACCAAAGGACAGTATGGCGTGTGAGTGCTCTGGAAACGTCGAAGCTAGTATGGGACTGGCTATCCAAGGTCAACGAAGGCGTCTCAACCCAGAGAGATCAAAGGATTAGTGTTCTTCGCAACCTCTTCAACTGCTTCAAGAGAAATGACAATGAAAATGTCCAGCTCACGTTTGATCGCCTCACTGACATCACAAATGAGCTTCATGCTCTTGGCGCCTTGAGATCACCAAGCATGAAATCGTCAAGACACTCTGAGATCCTTGATAGCTCTTTTGACACCTTGCCCTTGTGATACAAACGTCCGACTTCAAGACACTCGATCCGTCGATATACTTGAAAGGCTCAACACATGAGTTCGACTTTACGAGAAAAGAGATATCTATGGTCCCAACTATGGCGAACTTCGCTTTGAAGGCAAAAGTTGTTACCTCATCGAAGAAGAATCATTGCGGTTACGATGATCCACGAAGACATTGGAAAGGAACTTGCTATGCTTGTGAAGAAGTTCGAAGTTCACTAGGAAGAAAGGCTTGAGAAAGTCTTCATGATCCAGCTCTAGAAATGATGAAGCTTCCACTCGGGACTACAAGAAGAGAACATCACAAGTGCAAGAAAAGCTGGACACTATATCTACGAGTGTCCACAGTGGGACAATGAAGAAGAAGAAGAAGAAGAAGAGCAAGGAATATGATTACGATGACAAGAAGAAGAAGAAATCTTCAAAGTCTTCTTCAAGTCCTCATCAAAGTCTTCATCTCATAAGAGGAGCTCATCTGGCAAGGCTTGTGCTTTTGTTGGCAAGGAAATGGATTAGGAGGAGGATGCCTACGAGGAGGTGGAGGTGGAGTGCGAAGAGGAGTCCGACCTGGCGTTGCAAGTCGGCTTTAGCCACAGACCTATGTTGCCAAGTCCATCTTCAACATTGAAGACAATGACTTCTACACTGTGTTGAAGGTGATGACAAGGGCGACCCTGCTCCACCCTCTTGCTTCATGGCTGCGGTGCCAAGGTAAAATCACGTGATGCTTACTTTCAAACATCAAGTGAAGATGACTCGATTGTGAATCAAACCCAGCTACAAAACACTTGCTAAAATTGCAAGCTGAACAGCAAAGAGCTATGGAACATACTCAAAATTGTTAGACAAAAGCGATGACCTTTTGGGCGCGGAAATGACACGTTCACAGTCCTTAGTTGAAGACATTAAAAATCTTCATGCTAAGTACCAAGAAGTTGAAAGTCGTCATGAAACGCTCTCAACTACTCATGAAAAGCTCTCCTATGATTATCTTCAAAGGAAGAAAGAGCTTGAGAAATTGAGGCGGCTCATGAAGATCTTCAAAATGAGAATGAGTCACTTAGCTCAGCAGATCAGTTCGCTCAGGATGGATTTGAACCACCATGTCTAAAATGTCTTGAGCATGATATCGCTACCTCTGTTGCTTTGAATGTTCAACTGCTGCTCTGTTGCATTGTCTTCAACTACTAATGTGGTAACTAACCCTCTGCGGAGGATACCACTTGCTATTCTTGATGAAAATGCTAGGTTGAAGACATTGCTTGAAGCAGAGATGTATAAAAGTGCGAAAGGGCATCGGACAATTTGCGATGTCCTCAAAAGCGAATCTTGAACGAAACCCTAGGAAAGAGGGTGTTGGGTTGAGAGAAAAATGAATGTAGATGGTTCCTCTTTGGAAGCTGGCGGTATCCCAAAACCACATGGGTTGCTGCAAAGGGACCTTGATGGATCCATCCACCTTATATGGCTTTACATGCTAACCCTATTATCATTGATGAATCCTTTGATGCAAACTATAAGCTATTCAAGAATCAGAATGGTGAAGTGTTTGCGGGTATATTGGTACTAAGCTGCGAGGAAGGACCGCCTATGAAGAAGATCTGGGTTCCCAAAAGCTGTCTTGAGAATCTTCAGTGAATGTCATCATGACACCACACAGGAAGAAGACAAACCCAGACCTAAGGCGTCATATGGTCCAAAGGCTTCATACGAGACGGAGGACTCACTGAGTCACCCTAACGCCAATGTTTTGCGGAAATCGTACTCAAATTTATGAATATGGCGTGTGTCTTCAAACCGCTATGTTCATAGAACTAATAACTTTTACCTTATCCATATGAGTATCGTTCATCTCCTGCAAGGCTATTTGCTAGGGCTCCAAAGCCAAAATTCTCAGATCTGCACTTAGACTCATTGCTTCTAAGCCACCCCGAAGATGTGGGTGGTTAAGAAGAATTAACTCTCTTTGCGGGAAAGGGTCTCGGCCGAAAATCAAAGGCGTCGATGCTATTCTGGGGACCTAAAACATCTTGTAGGGCACAAGATCAAATGCCCAAACGGTCTCACTATGTATTTTGTTCCTGAGTCGTTTGCCATTCATCCTATCAGTCCTAATCTTGATTTAAGCTTCAATAATCCACTTGCTGTCAAATGTTTATGCTTCACAATGCTCTTGGTGAAGCCTATCCCCTAAGCATATTGTAGGGTATGACACCCCATGCTTGAGAATGGATTATGGACGGTGGATGCACTAATCATATGGTGGTGATCGAAGTCTTCTCATGGACACAACCTTACGTCCATCGGACAAGAGTCACATCACATTTCTTGACCTTGGTAAAAGCAAGGTATTGGGTCTAGGTAGAGTTGCAATCTCAAAGGATCAACACATGGATAAAGTGATGCTTGTTGAATCCCTTGGTTTCAACTTGATGTACATCTCAATGCTTTGTGAC
>JAHIAM010011451.1:0-16815 GCA_021605205.1 Aegilops longissima
AAGGCCTGCGTGTTGGCTGCATTGTTGGAGTCGTATACATTATCTGAATACGTATTGAAGCTGTATCTCCGGTTGGGGATGCGAGAATGGCCTTGACTCGGGCCAGCCAACATTTTGGAGCCGTCGAAGTGCATTATCCAGTTGGAATATGTGCCGTACTCTTTAGGGAGTTGCGACTTGGTCCATCGGCGACGAAGTCGGCAAAACTGCGACTTAATAGCTCGCCGTGGCTTATAGGTTATGTCGAGCGGGAGGAGCTCAATGGCCCATTTGCAATCCGGCCCATCGTCGCGGATTGTTTATAATGTCGTTAAGAGGTACTTGAGGCTACTTGTTATCGAACACTCTTGAAAGTAGTGTCGCAGCTTCGGGATGCCATAAACACAGCGTCGCTATCTTTTGATAATCTTGGTACCGTGACTTGCATGGAGTTAGGACAATGGACACGTAGTAAACTGGTTTTGAAGGGGAACTTGTGTCCGTCCGTTTCTCGTTCGACAACGAGCACCGCGCTTACAACGATGAGTTGCGCGATATATAATAGCATTGGTTAGCCCATGTTGGTAGCGGCCGGAGGACCGGGTTTGTTGCCAATATGGCTTTTATTTCTTGAGTCCAGCCGTGGCGGCATCAAATCCACTCGAAGTGTTCGATGCGTTGGAGGAGGCGATAAAGGGGTAATGCCTTTTCTCCCAAGCGGGAGATAAAGCGGCTTAGAGCATCACGCATCGATCAATTTTGTATTTGTTTGAGGTATTTTGGGATATCCAATTGTGTGAGCTTCGGATCTTGGCTGGGTTTGCTTCAATTCCTCTACGGATACAATGAAGCCCAAACTTTCCGGTTGGTACACAGCATTTTAAGGGTTGAGCTTGATGTCATATGTTGGAGATTATCGAATGTGAGCCTCAAGTCATCTACTAGAGTTTCGACATGCTTGCTTTTAGCGACCACATTGGCTACGTTATGCCTCCTTTGTTTTGCCGATCTGGTTTGCGGACATATACAGAATCATCTTATTTGATATGTTCTTGTTGGCGTTTTGAGCTGAAGGGCATTGTGTTGAAGCGAGAATGGGCGTGCGAATTGATGAATGCCGTTCGGCTTGAGTCGGCTCTGCCATCTTAATTTAGTGGTAGCCGGAGTATCGTCGAGAAGCACAATGAATCGTGTCCTGCGGATGGCGTCAATAATTTGATCGATCGCGGGGGAGGGAAGGGGATCCTTTAGGCAAGCCTAGTTGAGTCCTTGAAATCGGCGCATAAGGCGCCAGATTTGTCCTTCTTTGGTACCATCACTAGGTTTGCTAGCCAGTCCGGATGTTTTATATCTCGATGAATCCGGCCTCCAATAGTTTAGCTAGCTCCTCTCCATGGCCTATCTCTTGGGTTTGGAGAAACACCGAAGAGCTGTTTAAGGCATGCTATGCTCGCCAGCGGCGTGAAGATTCTGGCATGTCTGAAGGGTGCCGGCAAAGTGATGATTCCATTGGGCCGGGCATTTTGAGCTTCATGTACCCATAATGGGGTATAGCTTGAAAAATTGTGAATGCCTCTCGCCCTAATAGGCGTGGTATCCGCTGCTGAGCAGGGCCACTTGGGCGTGACCTCCTCGGACCTGTAATTATCCGTGCGAACACCACATCGATGTGATTTTTCTGTCACTGCATGCTTCCGGTAGGGATTATTCCTCTAAAGGTTGTGCTGCTTCGCTCAATGCGGCTCCAGTCTATTTCCATTTTTGGAGGTTTCCTTGTAAATGAGGTTCAATCCGCTGCCACCGTCCATGAGTACCTTGGTAAGGCGAAAGCCGTCCACTATCGGACTGAGGACCAATGCGGCTGGTGCTCGGGCTGTTCGGAATTTAGGTTCGTCACTTGCATTAAAGGTAATAGCCGTGTCACTCCATGGGTTTATTGTTTCTACTTGGTAGACTTTGGCAAGGCTACGGAGTGTTCGTTTCCGCATATTATTTGATGCGAAAGTCTCGAAGATTGTTAATACCGTCACGGTATCCACTGGGCTAGTGCTCTAGAGCTAGAAGCTCTTAGCCACTTTTGGCCACTGCCGTAGTATCCAACATGCTCTAAGGCAATGAGTTGGAGTGGCGCCCTCTTTACTATAAAGAAATTTATAGGGTCCATTGAGCCATCCCTCGATCTGATTCCATGCCCTATAGGAGTTTTGCTTTACAGTATTTAACCGGGTGCTGGCGATGATGCCTTGAGGAGTTCGGACTAGGGGTGTCAGGGATAGCGAACTATCATCATCGGCGGACTCCTGACTATGAAGATACAAGATTGAAGACTTAGTCCCGTGTCCGGATGGGACTTTCCTTGGCGTGGAAGGCAAGCTTGGCGATCTGAGATATGTAGATCCCTACCTTTGTAACCGACTACGTGTAACCCTAACCCTATCCGGTGTCTATATAAAGCTGGAGGGTTTTAGTCCGTGGGGCGAACAACAATCATACCATGGCTAGCTTCTAGGGTTTAGCCTCTTTGATCTCGTGGTAGATCCACTCTTGTAACACATCATCAATATTAATCTAGCGGGGCGTGAGGGTTTTACCTCCATCAAGAGGGCCCGAACCTAGAGTAAACATCGTGTCCCTTGTCTCCTGTTACCATCCGCCTAGGCCTTTGCCTTGGGACCCCCTACCCGAGATCCGCGGTTTGACACGACATTGGTGCTTTCATTGAGAGTTCCTCTGTGTACGTCGCCCGTCGGGTAGGATGCCTCATCTCGTCTTTAAAGATGATACTATCGCCAAAGGAGCCTTGCAGTGCTGGCGAGACTCTTGAGCTAGGTGGTTTCTTATGACCGCCAGTCCGGCCACAGCAGCGGCGATGACCTCTCGAGTCATCGAAACCAATATCGAGTTAGTTGAACTTCGAACAGTTAGATCGATCGAGCTCTCCTCCATAAGCGAGCTCTTGGATCGCATCACTGCCACAGGAGTCGCCACGAGACTTCGACGGATCGGGCCTAAAACTGATCGAGAGAGATCAACTCCCCCAGGGCTACCCATCATGTTGCTGTGATAGAGCAGCAATCACGGCGATTCTTATTGTATCTTGAGGACTAGTTGCGTCGGATTCGATCCCTCCATGGCCAGTTCCAGCGGAGGGACGGATGTCGATCAAGCCACTGAACTTAAAGTCGGTGGCGGGTTGGACTCATTGGATAACACTCAAAATCCAAACTTCAAGATTGAAACTTCTCGGCCCTTGAGTCCTAAATTGGGCCGGGGTTCGGATCTAGTTCCACCGCCCACCCAAACATTAGCGATCTCTCTCGAATTGGCAAGAGCCGCTGAAGCAATTACATCATTCTTGGGCGATTCCTCACTGGTTATGAACAGGATAAGGACTGCCGAGAGGAGGGCGCAATCCCAATTTTCTGCAATAATTGCACGGACAAGGGAATCCTAAGCGCCATAAGTAAATCAGCGAAATTACACGCTTTGCTGACTTGGTGACCATAGTACAAAAAGTACTGTGCGATGGAAACACAGAAAACCGAAAGTAAATTTTGGGATAATCCGACCCGAATACATCCTAGTCCAAAACAAAAGGGTGCATCATTATCAAGCACCGGGTTGAATACCAAAAACCAAAACCCCCTAAAAGTGCGGACACGTCTTGGAGGGTTGGCTCAACGGACCTGCAAAATCCACGATGCGGGCGCCACTCCAACACACATGAGGCGTGTTGGATACTCTGACAGTGGCCAAAAAGTGGCGTGAAGCTTTTTAGCCCGGCAACCAACCCAGCAGTGCAGTGCGGTGTTAACAATCTTGAGACTTTTCGCATCCAAATAATATAACGCCCGATGCGGCTATATCTCCCGATGTCGAGGCACGACTTAGAAAGCATAACGCATTGAAAGAAATGTCATAAGTGAGGTAATCTTCACACAACCCATGTTACAAATAAGGGAAGAGATACATAGTTGGCTTCGATAGCCACTTCACGATTACATAAATAAACATCCATCATTGAGTACACTCAAGGTCCGACTACGGAACCAAACAAAATAAAATAAGATACCCCTACTGCTACACGGATCCCGAATCGTCCCAACTGGGCACCTCACGATCATCGGGAAAAGACACATAGTAACGACGTTCCTCGTCGAACTCCCACTTGAGCTCGGTTGAATCACACTGCAGGCCTCATCGGAACACCTGCAACTGTTTTGGAAGTATCACATGAGTCACGGGGGACTCAGCAATCTCACACCCATGAGATCAAGACTATTTAAGCTTATAGGAAGGACGAGTAGTAAAGTGGAGCTGCAGCAGCGACTAGCATATATGGTGGCTACATACATAAAGAAGCGAGAAGAAAGCAAAAGCACGGTCGTGAAACTAGTAGCGATCAAAGTGATCTGAACTACTTCGTCGGACATAACTCCAACACCGTGTTCACTTCCCGGACTCCGCGAGAAGAGACCATCACGGTTACCTTGCGGTTGATGTGTATTTTATTTGAGGTCAACTTTGGGTTTTCTACAACGGACATTAACAAATTCCCATCGCCTCATAACATGCGGAGCACGGCTTTGAAAGATATTACCTGCGGGGTGTCCCAACAGCCCATTATAAGCTCTCACGGTCAGCGAAGGATATTCCTTCTACAGGGAAGACCGATCAATCTCGGAATCCCGGACTACAAGACATTTCGACAACAATAAAACAAGACCAGCAAAGCCACCCGAATGTGCCGACAAATCCCGATAGGAGCTGCACATATCTCGTTCTCGAGGGCACACGGATAAGCGAAGCGTCTGAGAACCAGCGTAATCCATGTTGCCAAGGAATGGTCCCATACGGTGCTCTAGTTTGGACCAACCTTCGAAGGAGCACTGGCGGGGGTTTAAAATAAGATGACCCTCGGGCTCGCGAAAACCAGGAAAAAAGGCAGTGGCAAATGGTAAAACCAATGTTGGGCCTTCTTTGGGAGAGTCTTATTCAAAGCGAACTGTCAAGGGGTCCCATAAATCACCCAACCGTGTAAGGAGCGAAATCAAGGAACATAACACGGTATGGCGGAAACTAGGGTGGCAAGAGTGGAACAAAACACCGGGCATAAGGCCAGGCCTTCCACCCTTTACCAAGTATATAGATGTATTAATTATAGCAGATATATATTGTGATATCCCCAACAAGTAAACATGTTCCAAAAAGAACAACATCTCCATGTTCAACAAGGAACAAACTTCACTTCACGCAACTAACAGCGCTATAAGAGGCTGAGCAAAGCGGTAACATAGCCAATCAGCGGTTTGCTAGGAAAGGATGGTTAGGGGCTGACATGGCAATATGGGTGGCATGATATAGCAAGTGGTAGGCATCGCAGCATAGGCATAGCAAAGCGAGCAACTAGCATAGCAAAGATAGAAGTGATTTGAGGTATGGTCATCTTGCACGCAATGTTCTCGAGTTGTCGAAAGCTTGATCCTCGTAAGCGTTCTCAACAGGTTCCTCGTTCACGTACTCGTCTCCCGGCTCTACCCAAAGCAACAACACAAACAAAGGAACCACAATAAATCACGGTGCAATGCACAATCAACATGATGCAAAACATGACATGATATGCATGATGCGATATGCAATGCTTATGTGCGCTCCGGAAGGTAAAAGATGAACCAGGCATCAACTTGGCAAACCAAGTATGCCACTGGAAAGATGAGATGATTTCGGTTGAAATCGATATAAAGATCGCCGGAATCGGATGCACGGTTTGGAAATGGCAAGCAAAACAAGAATGGCACAAATCTGCCATTAACAGCATGATGCCACTTAGCAAGCAACAATTAATTAAGCTACTGCACCCAAACGTATCAACAAAGCACATGGCAGTGATCTACACATGATGCTCGACAAAAGATGAGCACTGAGCTACGGCTAGTTCACATCATAACAAGGTCAAACAAGCATGGCAAAAGTGCACAAAATATCAGGCTGGACATGGCAAAAACAGCATCAGGTTGCAATGTTCAGAGCAAGAAAACTACATGCTACAGGAACTTAAAATAGCAAAACATGGCATGGCATGAATCTACTCAAAGCATAGATCAAAAGTCCCTTACTGCCCATAAGCCAAAAAGGATCAGAAAATATAGTAACACCCATGTCAATATCGAAAGTTTCGTTAACAGATTCAGCAACATGACATGTCAAAAACTGATAACGAGTAGGCATGTTTACAAGCTCAATGCACTCACTACAGAGCCTTATAATGATAAACTAAGCATACATACATCAAGAAGACATGACATAGAAGACATACATGGCAAGAACAATAACATAGCATATCATGGATCAACCACAACAACCTAAGCAAAATTGAATAACATGTATACAATCTGCCAGGAAACATTTGATAGCAAAAGTAGAACTCGATTGACTCAAGCTATGGCACTCCATAATTGCAAACAAAGGCATGGATGGATAGAGCAAGACATGCTTTGCAAAACACCCTTAATGAAGTATCTCAAAATATGCATAGATCTCTCGGTATCATCAAGTTAACATGGCATCAAAATCAGCTAAACAGGGCTGAAATCAGCAACATCAGGACACCTACTTTGCATGCTTGTGCTAGTCACCACATAGATCACAAAAATACATGGCATACACCCTGGAAATATGGCATGGCATATTTCAAAACACATATGGGACTCAAATTCATAGGGTGCACACAATAATCATGGCAAAAATAACAAAAGTGCAAGTTCTGTTAAGAAACAGAAACTAACATCACATAGCACTCTTCCAACAGCATTTCGGGCATCAAGATGAGCTCAAATGAAAATGATGCAATGAATGAAATGATCTACTCTTGAGGCGAACATTTTGACATATTATCTGGCATAAAATGGACCTCAGATGCAAAGTTACACTCGTTGAAAATGCAACAAAATCATTGGATGCAAAAATAACTTAGAGAAAAATTAGGAGGGAAAGGTCAGTCAGCAGTAGCATGACGAGCGGATCGGCCGGATCGAGGCTGACAGAGGCGGCTGTCGATGTCGAGGAGGCTCGTGACGTGAGTGGCGGAAGGCCGAAGCGGCGCCAGGCAGCATGGTGAGTCAGTGGCGGAGCTGAGTGGCAGCATGGGGGAAGCCAGCGCCAGCCGGGATCAGTGGTGGCAGTGGCGTGACAGCAGCAAGCCCAGCCTTGCACGATGGTGGCGGGCGGGCAGTCGGAGAATGGCGGTGGCGGCCAGCGTAGACCCAGGCTGCATGGCCCATTTGAGCCAGCTGTAATGAGCCAGCCAAGCGGGTGTGTGGACAGAGTGTGACCTCTGAGGTGTGTGCCTTGGTGGCGATTTTGTCCCGTGGCCGGACCGTCCGTGTGGTGAGAGGACAAGATTTAGGGTTCGAGGAGAATGATCCGGTTGGAGAGGTTTGCTTAAATAGGCATAGAGGAGCTAGGAGAGTCCAAATGAGGTGTAGTTTTCGCCCACACGATCGTGATCGAGCGAAGGAGAGCATGGAAGTGACTTAGATGGGTTATTGGGCTGTTTTGAAGGGGTGTTGGGCTGCAACAAAAGGCCTTTGCGAGAAGTCACGGTTAACCGTTGGAGTACCAAACAAGCTCCAAATGACCGAAACTTGACCGGTGGTCTCTGGTGGTATACCAAGGCCACTAGACAAACCTCGGTCCATTTCGAGAAGGTTTAGTACCCGCTTTGCGGAAAAGCGTAAAAGGGACCGCCATGGGGAGATAGAGTGCGGATTGCAAAAGCGGACAGCAGGAAAAATGCTCGGAATCATGAGGCGAACACGTATGCAAATCGATGCACATGATGACATAATAAAAAATGCATGACATGGACAAAATGCAAAGAGGAAAAACCCAACCACGGAGGAATATCATATATCAATGCGAAAATGGCAAGAGTTGGAGTTACAAATATGGAAAGTTACTTCGGGGTGTTACAACACTCCACCACTACAAGAGGATCTCGTCCGAGATCTAGGACTGAAAGAACTCCGGATATTCAGAGCGGAGGTGATCCTCGGCGCTCCCATGTAGCTTCTCGGTTGAATGGTGTGACCACTTCACTTTCAGGAATTTGATTGACTTGTTGCGAGTCTTGCGCTCGGTTTCTTCAAGAATAACAGCAGGTGCTCATGATAAGAGATCTTCTTGAAGGTCAATCTCTTGAAGTTGATAGTGCGTTCAGGAGTCTTGAAGCACTTGCGAAGCTGTGACACGTGAAACACATCGTGCACGTTTGCAAAGTTGGATGGAAGCTCAAGTTGATGGCGAGATCGCCTCTTTTGCAAATGATCTTGAAAGGACCCATGTATCTGAGGCAAGCTTCCCTTTGATACGAAGCGATGAGTGCCTTTCATTGGAGAGGCGGAGGTAGACATGGTCTCCGATTTCAAAAGCCACATCACGGTGCTTATCATCATAATAGCTCTTAAAGCGATTACTTGCGGCTTTGAATTCTCACGAATGACTTGGCACATTTCTTACATACATGATCAAGTCATTGCCAAGAGTTAGCGTTCACTGTCTCGAGACCAATTGAGAGAATCGACACTTACGCCATAGAAAATTTCGAATGGGGCCTTGCCGAACTTCGCTTGGAAGCTGTTGTTGTAGGAGAACTTCGGCATATGGAAGACAATCTTCCACTTCATACGAAAAAATGACCTGCATACTGAGCATATCTTCAAGGATTTGATTAACTTCGCTCAACTTGGCCACTTGTTTGAGGATGGAAAGCTGTCTGAAGCAGATGTTGGTGCCCATGGCCTACGAAAAGAATCCCAAAACTTGGAGGTAAAGATGCCTGCAGTCTGAAGAGATCACTTGTGGAATGCCGTGCAAGGAGACAATCACTGGAGGTGTATAGCTCTGCCAAGCCGAGCTGCTGTGATGGATTCTTTGATAGGAAGAAAATGAGCCACTTTAGTAAGCTTGTCAATGACAACGAAGATAGCATCATTTCACGCTTGGACTTTGGAAAGCCGATCCACGAAGTCCATTTCAATATGATCAAACTTCCATTCAGGAATAGCAAGAGGTTGGAGGAGACCAGCTGGTCTTTGGTGTTCTGCTTTCACTCTTCTGAGACATCACATTCATTCACGAATTGAGCAATTTCTCGCTTCATTCGAGTCCACCAATATACTTGCTTGAGGTCATGGTACATCTTCGTACTTCGGGATGAATGGATAGAAGCGAATTGTGAGCCTCGTTCATAATGACTTTTCTCAGATCACCCTTAGGAACCACAATCCGGTCCTCAAAGAAAAGAGTGTCTTTGTCATCAACGTGGAAGCACTTGTACTTGGAAATGCCCTTGTCGATACCACGTTTCACCTTTTCACCATGGCATCCAGAAGTTGAGCCTCACGAATCTGATCTTCCAAAGTAGGAGAGACTATGAGGTTGGCAAAAAAAGCCTTGAGGAACAACTTGAAGATTCAGCTTGCGGAAAGCTTCACGGAGATCGGTGAAAGGGCTTGAGGATTAGGCTGTTGCGATAGCTTTCCTGCTCAAAGCATCTGCAATGACATTGGCCTTGCCAGAGTATATTCAATACTTGGGTTGTACTCTTGAATCATTTGACCCATCGAGTCTGCACTGAGGTTGAGGTTGGGTTGAGTGAAGATGTACTTGAGACTCTTGTGATCGGTGAAAATGTCCACTTTCCTTCCCAACAAGAGATGTCTCCATGTAATCAATGCATGGACAACTGCCGCCAACTCAAGATCGTGAGTGGGGTAGTTCTTCTCGTTGGGCTTCAACTGGCGAGAGGTATAAGCCACAACTCTCTTCTCTTGCATTAACACAGCACGAGACCTTGAAGAAGCATCAGAGAAAACTTCAAATGGCTTGGATTCATCGGGAGGAGTCAAGGCAGGAGCTGTGCGAGTTTCTCTTTGAGGGTATTGAAAGCAACGTCACATTCGGGAGACCGACATACTTCACATGCTTGGAGGAGGTTGGAAAGAGGCTTTGCAATCTTGGAGAAGTTCTCAGCGAATCTTGACAATAGCTTGCAAGACCAAGAAAAGCTGCGAGGCCCTTGACGATTACGAGGAGGTTCCCAATTCACAATGCGGACACCTTCTCGGGATTAACTGCGATACCCTGGCGGAGATGATATGACCAAGATAAAGCACTTCATCAAGCCAAAATTCACATTTGGAGAACTTAGCATAGAATTGATACTCTCACGAGCTTGTCTAGCACCGCAAATGTTTGGCATGATCCTTCTTATTCTTGGAAGACCAAAATATCATCAAGATAGACCAAGGCAGATTCATTGGTGTAGGGGTTGAATATGAAGTTCATCATCGAGAGAATGTTGGAGGAGCATTGGCGAGGCGAAAGACATGACAGTATATTCATAAGAACCAAAGCATTACGAATCTTTGTCTTGGGAATATCTTGTTCACGAATCTGAATCGATGATACCCCATCACGAAGGTCAAGCTTGGAGAACAACTGTAGCACCTTTGAGTTGCTCGAAAAGCTCATTGATGTTGGGAAGTGGATACTTGTTCTTGATTGTCTTCTTATTCAATGGGCGGTGTCGGCGCTAAAAAGTCGGTCCGTGCCATCCTTCTTACGGACAAAAGAACACCACAACCCCAAGGAGATGAACTCGATGCGATCAAACCAGGCGCTCTTGTTCATCGAGCTGCTTCTTCAATTCCTTCAGCTCATCAGGTCCAAGCTTGTATGGGCGCTTACAAGCGGGTTGATGCGGGCTCAAGATCGATAACTTGAACTCAAGCGGCGATGAGGAGGCATACGGAAGCTCTTACGGAAAGACATCTTGGTACTCACAAGCAATTTGGAATCGAGAGATAGCATTCAGTTCGCCCTTCTCATTGAGAAAACAACGAATGGTTTCATCACGGCATAGATGATCACATCATTAGAAGAGTGAGTCAATTGAATTTCCACGGCAGCACAATCAAAATGAGCTTTGTCTTGATAAAGCCGATCCATTCGAGAATAAGATCAATATCCGAGTCACCAAGGACAATTGGTTTGAAAGAAATCTATAATCGCCCATCTTGATAGAAACATCATGAACTATTGAGTTGGCTCTCATTGACTTACAGGAGAAATAACACCCAAAGGTTTATCGGGTAAGACCAAGAAAAATCATTCTTTGCAAAAAGGATCTTGACATGAAACAATCGATGCACGGTATCAAATAAGACTTTTGCGGGAATATCATTAGCGAGAGATTACCCATTATCACATCGAAGATTCTCTGCTTGAGCTGCATTCATCATATTGACCTTTGCAAACTTGGGATTATGCTTGACCACTGCATTCTGGAAGATTTCCACGGAGGAGGGAGGAAGAGCGCCTTTGGTTGAAGCACTTGTTAGCATAGTGACCTTTCTGCGACATTTGTTGCAAGTCACCTCGGAAGGCGGACGGTGGTAAGGAGCACTTGACCTTGGAGCTTGAGAATTAGACTTGTTACGATAGCTTGGGTTGGGTGGGTGGGAAGATCCACGGCCACTGAGTTCTCTATTGTATAAAAGTGGCCAGGACGGAGGAGGAAGGTAGAACTTCGCTGCTTAGCTTTGCCACTTGAGAGGAAGAAGAAGCTGAACTGCATCCTGATTCTCTTCTTAGAAGCCTCACATTTGAGCTGGGCAGCTTCTTGCTTGAGTGCCATGTTGTAGAAATCATCATACTTATCGGCTCCAAAAGCACAAGAGCTAATTGCAGATCTTCTCTCGGACCACCTCGAATTGATAGATCATACTCTTTTCATCAGTGCGTCTTGCTTAGCAAAACAAGCAAGCTTACAGGCTGGATATTGTATTGATAGACAGGACATGTTGCCTTGCTTGAGATTGCGGAACTCCTCACGCTTGCTCTCAACAACACTTTTGGAATGTGATGAGCTCACGAAATCACGGCGGAACTCATCCGTAATGACCACGACCTCCTCTGGAATCTTTGTATTCTTTGGTACCACTCGGCAGCTTGATCCTTGAGTTGAAGCGATGCAAACTTGACAAAGTCCTCGGGTCGACATTGCTACAATCAAAATGCTGCAGATGTCCACAAGCCAATAAATCGGCGTCGTGGCCTCGACACGAAGCTGAAAGACTTGGCTGATTAGCGAGGAACGGTGAGAGTAGCAAAGTGTGGCTGATTGTTGCCTTGACCTTGATTTCCTTGATTGCCTTGCCCTGATGCGTTCTTGCAAGAGCTGCAAAATCATCGAGCATTGGCATTGGTGGCTGCCATGATAGCTTGCCGGGCCTCTGGAGGCGGAGGTGGAGGTGGAGGTTATTGATCCCCATCATTGCGATCCGGATTGAGGCGGCGTTGGCGGAGCCATCTGAAGAGGTGACATCCGTTAGTCCTTTGATAGACAAAATAGATAAGTAGAATCAGCGGATAGAAATTGCAACATATAGTCTTCACAATAAACATTGAACAAGAATGAGCGAATGAATTCAAAGTTAATCATCACCGTCCATTAAGGTGAAAGCCACTTAGATAAAGATATGGAAACAACATCATCTTAGAAACAAATCGAATATCTGGCGAAAACAAAAGATTGGCTGCTAGAATGAGCGGAACAAACACATGATAGAATTTACGCCCAAAGTGTTAGTGGTGGGGCCCCACGGACCTGACGATATAGCGGGCGTCACGAATGACAAACAAGGCGTCCCGAATCAGCATAGCCAAGATTCTTTAAGGCGTCTACGCGACCCTTTGTAAATCGACCGTGAATGGGCGGACCACTAAGCGTTGAACCCCAATCTCAAATCATACATCACATCGGAAAGAATATCATGTAAGCTACTAGAATTCCCACCTATAAACTCCGAAACTTTCTGGTTATGCAATCTGGTGTTGGGGATACGAGGGACACAAATATATCACCCAAACTAACAATACCTAGATCCATTTGTATCCATCCGTCAACACATAACCAAGAAATCCTCGGAAATCGTGTACCTCGACCTTGAAAAACATCCGTTATACAAGTCATGGCAATACTCCCACTTCGCCAAAAATCTTTGGGCTATCAGGGTTATCTCACCAACAAGCTGCACAAAGAGATTTCGATGTCGGCAAAACTCAGGTATTCGAGCTGCTAGCGATAAAATTGTGGCGACAACACCTCGGAGCTCAACTCCGGGACACTGCCACAACCCCTAAATGTCGGGAGGCACCAAGAACAATGTTCTCGTCACAAAACCATCGGACGATTCCAAGATACCCGTGATCCTAAAAAATTTTTAGTGAAATTTGAGAAGAGGAGAGTCAAAACTCTCGTCGGGAGACCTCCTGAGGCTGACGAAGGAGCAGGGGAGTAAAAAAAATCTACTCTCGATATATATAATCCTAAGACTCAAAACATTTTCCATTCTAGACTCAACAGCATGACAAACAATCAAGTAGGGGCTCCTAAGTGGAAGGCTCGATTACCAACATAGCGCCCCGATGCGGCTATATCTCCCCGTGTCGAGAGCCGACTTAGAGCATAACGCATTGAAAGCAATGTCGCAAGTGAGGTAATCTTCACACAACCCATGTAATAAACTAAGGGAAAGAGATACATAGTTGGCTTACAGTCGCCACTTCACACATTACATAAATAAACATCCATCATTGAGTACACTCAAGGTCCGACTACGGAACCAAAATAAAATAAGATACCCCAAATGCTACGAGATCCCGAATCGTCCCAACTGGGCACCACTCTGATCATCTGGAAAAGACACATAATGCGACCACGTTCCTCGTCGAACTCCCACTTGAGCTCGGTTGAATCACCTGCTGGCCTCATTGGAACCTGCAACTGTTTTGGAAGTATCTGTGAGTCACGGGGACTCAGCAATCTCACACCATGAGATCAAGACTATTTAAGCTTATAGGAAGGACAGAGTAGTAAAGTGGAGCTGCAGCAAGCGACTAGCATATATGGTGGCTACATACATAAAAGAAGGCGAAGAGAAGCAAAGCGGTCGTGAAACTAGTAGCGATCAAGAAGTGATCTGAACTACTTCGTCGGACATAACTCCAACACCGTGTTCACTTCCCGGACTCCATGAGAAGAGACCATCCACGGTTACACTTGATTGATGTGTATTTTATTTGAGGTCAACTTTGGGTTTTCTACAGCGGACATTAACAAATTCCCATCTGCCTCATAACATGAGGCACGGCTTTGAAAGATATTACCCTGCGGGGTGTCCCAACAAGCCCATTATAAGCTCTCACGGTCAGCGAAGGATATTCCTTCTACCGGAAGACCGATCAATCTCGGAATCCCGGACTACAAGACATTTCGACAACAATAAAACAAGACCAGCAAAGCCACCCGAATGTGCCGACAAATCCCGATAGGAGCTGCACATATCTCGTTCTCGGGCACACGGATAAGCAAACCGTCGAGGAACCAGCGTAATCCATGTTGCCAAGGAATGGTCCCTTACGGTGCTCTAGTTTGGACCAACACTCGAAAGAACAGCGGGCGGGGTTTAAAATAAAGATGACCCTCGGGCTCGCGAAAACCAGGGAAAAAAGGCTTAGGTGGCAAATGGTAAAACCAATGTTGGGCCTTCTTTGGAGAGTCTTATTCAAAGCGAACTGTCAAGGGGTCCATAAATCACCCAACCGTGTAAGGAGCAGCGAAATCAAGGAACATAACACGGTATGGCGGAAACTAGGGTGGCAAGAGTGGAACAAAACACGGGCATAAGGCGAGCCTTCCACCTTTACCAAGTATATAGATGTATTAATTATAGCAGATATATATATTGTGATATCCCCAACAAGTAAACATGTTCAAAAGGAACAACATCTCCATGTTCAACAAGGAACAAACTTGACTTCACTGCAACTAGCAGCTATAAGAGGCTGAGCAAAGCGGTAACATAGCCAATCAGCGGTTTGCTAGGAAAGGATGGTTAGGGGCTGACATGGCAATATGGGTGGCATGATATAGCAAGTGGTAGCATCGCAGCATAGGCATAGCAAAAAGCGAGCAACTAGCATAGCAAAGATAGAAGTGATTTGAGGTATGGTCATCTTGCGCAATGTTCTCGAGTTGTCGAAAGCTTGATCCTCGTAGCGTTCTCAACAGGTTCCTCGTTCACGTACTCGTCTCGGCTCTACCCAAAGCAACAACACAAACAAAGAACCACAATAAATCACGGTGCAATGCACAATCAACATGATGCAAAACATGACATGATATGCATGATGTGATATGCAATGCGTATGTGCGCTCCGGAAGGTAAAAATGATGAACCAGGCATCAACGGCAAACCAAGTATGCCACTGGAAAGATGAGATGATTTCGGTTGAAATCGATATAAAGATCGCACGGAATCGGATGCACGGTTTGCAAATGACAAGCAAAACAAGAATGGCACAAATCTGCCATTAACAGCATGATGCCATTAGCAAGCAACAATTAATTAAGCTACTGCACCCAAACGTATCAACAAAGCACATGGCAGTGATCTACACATGATGCTCGACAAAAGATGAGCACTGAGCTACGGCTAGTTCACATCATAACAAGTTCAAACAAGCATGGCAAAGTGCACAAAATATCAGGCTGGACATGGCAAAAACAGCATCAGGTTGCAATGTTCAGAGCAAGAAAACTACATGCTACAGGAACTTAAAATAGCAAAACATGGCATGGCATGAATCTACTCAAAGCATAGAACAAAAGTCCCTTACTGACCATAAGCCAAAAGGATCAGAAAATATAGTAACACCCATGTCAATATTGAAAGTTTAGTTAACAGATTCAGCAACATGACATGTCAAAAACTGATAACAGTAGGCATGTTTACAAGCTCAATGCACTCACTACAGAGCCTTATAAGATAAACTAAGCATACATACATCAAGAAGACATGACATAGAAGACATACATGGCAAGAACAATAACATAGCCTATCTGGATCAACCACAACAACCTAGGCAAAATTGAATAACATGTATACAATCTGCCAGGAAACATTTGATAGCAAAAGTAGAGCTCGATTGACTCAAGCTATGGCACTCCATAATTGCAAAAAAAGGCATGGATGGATAGAGCAAGACATGCTTTACAAAACACCCTTACTGAAGTATCTCAAAATATGCATAGATCTCTCGGTATCATCAAGTTAACATGGCATCAAAATCAGCTAAACAGGGCTGAAAATCAGCAACATCAGGACACCTACTTTGCATGCTTGTGCTAGTCACCACATAGATCACAAAAATACATGGCATACACCCCTGGAAAGATGGCATGGCATATTTCAAAACACATGTAGGACTCAAATTCATAGGGTGCACACAATAATCATGGCAAAAATAACAAAAGTGCAAGTTCTGTTAAGAAACAGAAACTAACATCACATAGCACTCTTCCAACAGCATTTCGGGCATCAAGATGAGCTCAAATGAAAATGATGCAATGGATGAAATGATCTACTCTTGAGACGAACATTTTGACATATTATCACGCAAAATGGACCTACAGATGCAAAGATTACACTCGGTTGAAAATGCAACAAAATCATTGGATGCAAAAATAACTTAGAAAAAATTAGGAGGAAAGAGGTCAGTCAGGCCTTGAGCTGAGGCGGATCGGGCGAGGATCAGGCGGCCAGGCGGCTGGCTGCTCTGAGGAGGCTCACCAGGCTTGCGGAAGGCCGTGGCAGTGGTGGCGGCCGGCCGGGCCGGGCGGCAGGCTGCGTGGGTGTGAAGGCGCGCGGAATGTGGCGAAGGCCCCGGGCGGGGGGGGAAAGGGGGAGGCCCCAGGGGGTTTAAAGAGGG
>JAHIAM010011456.1:0-11716 GCA_021605205.1 Aegilops longissima
AAACCTTAGAAAAGTTATGGCGACAAGCCATAAAACCATAGAATGGTATCGATGGAACCCTTTACAAACCGTTGCCAATGTAGTTTATACGGTGAGTTCACGACCCGTTTTTGGGGAGAAAACCATAAATTTGACCACCATGAGTGTTTGATAGTTGTTTAGAATGGACACAGACCCCGTAAGAAGATCCGGTCTGGACGAACTTCAACTTTGGAACCGCCCAAGCTTTTGAGGAAAACTCTATGGCGGAAGAGCTTTAATGAAGGAGCTATTGTAAGATGTGAAGAGACAATTGTCAGCCCTCCGGAGGAAATATCGAGTTTATTGGAACCATGACCTTGTTTTTAAGTGTGGTAGCACCGACCTTCGACCAAGACATTTGCTAAGACCCCAACTAACCTTTTCTTTAGCCTCTTGAATCTGGGGGAGATTCATTTTAAAATAGTAGGTTTGTAACATCCCAAATTTTGGAATGTTAATATAATTAATTGAATTGTTTGTTTGTTTGCTTGAGTGAATTAAACTTGGTGAAATTTGAACCTTTTCAAAAACTTTTTGAAAGAGGGAATAAAATGACTTTCCCTTCTCTAAATTCAAATTCATCCTATTAAAATCAATGAGAAAGATGAATGACTTCTTCAACTATAAAGAATTTGAGCGGAGTTTTGCAATTTAATTCTTTCAAATATTTGCACTTGCTTCTCTATTTTCTTCCCGAAATACCCGAAAAATAAATTCTTGCAAGCAAGAAAAAGGGGAAAATGACCCTCCAAAATCAGGGCATTTTGAAAATATTGACCAAGAAAAACCAAAGTTTTTATTTAAAATTATTTGCAAAAAGAAATAAAGCCTTTAGGGATTTTCTGAAAAACATTTTTTAAGTTTTATTTTGGCCGTGGAATAATGCTCATCATCTACATTTTATTTTTATAATTTTAGTATATAAAACTCTTTATTCGAAATTTGATTTCCCTTTTTTTGTTTTAGTTTCCTAATTTTAAAAATAGGAATGGAATCGTTTTTATTAGGAAAAACCTGGCCCATTAAGCACTTTCCTATTCTGCCAACAAAGATCATCTCCTTCCTCTGTTTCCTCTCCGTTTGAACTTTCCATATCCATGGAGCGAAACTCCACCTTCCGATCTCCCTCGTCTTTCCATCCGGCCTCCGAGACCGCCTATAAAACCCCTCCCTCTCCTCGTTCCATTTTCCCATCCCCCGCCCCCCTCGTAGCCTTCTACCGTCCTCCTTTTCCGCCTAAAAGCAGCTCACGGGGCCTCGTGGAACCTCCCATTGCCTGCAGCACCCTGCGCCCCACCCTCTTGTGCCTCCCCAAGCCCGGATCCTCCTCCGCCACCCCACCCTGCGGCCTCGCCCCCTGGGCCAGCCCTCCCTCCCGCTCCTTCCCCTCTCCGCCTCACGTCTGAGTAACTCCTTGTTGTTTTTTTCTTTCTTTTGTCTATTCCCTACCACCGTTAGATCTTGATCCTAAGGCCCCAAATAGATCTTAATAGCCAAACCGTTTTCTTCAAATGCGGCCGTCCTCTAGATAGCCTAAAAGCCCACAACCAATCAAATCTCCCCGTCGCCGTTTCGTTTTGATTTATTTCCGTAACAGATTTAGTTCCGTTCTTGTTTAGCTTATAACTTTTGATCTAGAAGTCCAATGATGCTGATTATTTTTGCGTTAGATCAGAATTTTCTTGTAGTTTCAAAATATATAATTTGTCTATGTTTGGTTTATAAAAATTGAGTTAGATCAGATTTGAATTAAAGCTTGTTTTGCTTATTCAGGAGTTTCATAATAGATTTTTATTCTTTTGCTCCTAGTTGTAATGAAATATTTTCTGTTTAGTTAACATAAAACCATGATTAGGTGATGTTAAGAAATTTTGTTATATAAAACTATTTTTTTGTTGTTATTTGAGTAGGAAAACTTTGAGTTGTTTTTTTTTCTTTAAGTTTTCCTTTGGGTTTTGCTTTGTTGGTTTGGTGTGTTACTTTGTTATATTGTTATGCTATGTGCTTATTATAGTTATTGTTTGCCTCGGTAGAATTTCAGTGCAAAGATTCTCTGAAACCCTAGTTTTTGAAGATAAATCAACAAAACAAGTTCACTTTGACCATTGCTTTCATACCTATGTTTATTGCATTTAGTAGCACCTTTACCACCCACTGTTATTGAATCCTTGTAGTTGAGTAGTATGCATGGTAGAACCCATCATGTTACCAAGCTTGGGGTTATTTATTTTAATGCTACGCTATAGTAGGCGGGGTTTGGTATGAGTGCTCAGGAGTGGTGTGAAGGATTTAAATCAATGGCGACAACTCCATGATGGCACCTGCAAGGACTTCATCTTCAATGCCTCAAGACTTCAAGACTTCGAGACAGAATTCAATACACACTCTTTGGTGAAGGCCGGTTGTGGGCACCTGGAGAAACCAGTGGTTGGCAGGATGCATGGAGAAGCGCCATGACATCTTGCGAGCTTCACCCAGACTCAAAGAAGGAAGAATACTTCATGGAGCTTACATGCAGCAAGTCACTATAGGCTCTGGCTTGGACCTTAGTGGTGAATCTGGTTTGGGGCGGTGCTAGCGGATGTAGAACTACGGTAGGATTGGATGAGCACGGACGTTGGTGGAGGAACTCTTGAGGAAGACCATGTTTGATCGTCTTGTTCTCAAACACCACGAAGTGCGAGAGCGTAAAAGGATCGACTCTTGCGGGTAAAGTGTACAAACCTCTGCGAGGTTAAAACCTAATCGATTAGCCTGTCCCGGTTACGGACAATTTGAGCCTCTGGACTTGGATCTATCTGGGAACTCTCAACACGGATTGATAACTTAATTGTGGGCAATTTATGATGATTTTGGGCTATGAGACATGGGTTGGCGGAACCATGTCATGATAGAAAACTCCATAGTACAGACTTCATTTATTCCTTTGATGTAGGAAAATAAATCAGCTTTTACGCAAACAAAACTCAGACCGAGCCATAAAGCCAAATTGCATATAGTATAGTTTACCATCTGTTTTCTCATGTTGTGATCTTGCCGGTACATTCAATGTCTTGACCTACGGCTGCAACGTATCATGTTGGGATATTTCCTCGACGAGTAAGATTCGATGCAAGTTCGGTCTATACTCAACCTGCGATGGCGTTGATGGGACTCCATACCCGACTATTTGTTTCTGCGTGACTTATGAGGTATATATCAGTTTCGTTATTTATACATGTGATTGCACTTTGATATATACATTGATGTCTTGTGTTATGACATATCTGATCTAGGGATGAATACTGAGAAACACGAGGCTTGACGGTCGAGGTCAGTGCATACAAGGTAAAGATAACTTTGAAAAATATGGAGAAAGAACCTATAGTTAATGAGAGAATAAATCAAGATTCTACTAGAATCGATAAACTTGAAAGTATCATTACCAATTTGGGAACCGCTTTTTTAGTAAAGAATACTTGAGTCCTCCTACTAAAATTGCCAAGCTTATGTATGTTCCTAAAATAAGGGTGAATCCTCTAGTAAAGAGCTGCTGATCTTAAATCTATAGTATTCATCTCAATCTTTTTGCTATCATTAAGGAACCATTTGCTTTCTGAATGAATTTTTCGATTTTGTGCCTAAAGTTTGATAATCACTAAAATAAAGAAATTCTTAAGAAAGATAGATGTCTCATTGAAGAATTGCATACCAAGATGGCAATACCTAGACCTATCCTTGCTTTTATGCCTAGCTAGGGGCGTTAAGCGATAGCTCTTGTTGGGAGGCAACCCAATTTTATTTTTAGTTTTGCTTTTAATTATGTTTAGGAATAAATATTTGTTCTAGATTCTGGTTAGATGTGTTTTATGTTTTAATTAGTGTTTGTGCCAAGTTAAACCTATAGGATCTTCTTGGATGATAGTTGTTTGATCTTGCTGTAATTTCCAGAAACTTTCTGTTCACGAAAACAATTGTTAAAAATCACCAGAACGATAAAATAGTGATTGAAATTGCTGCTGATCAATAAACAAATTTCCTAGGTCTTCCTATTTTGTCTGATTTTTGAGTTCCATAAGTTTGCGTTAGTTACAGATTACTACAGACTGTTCTGTTTTGACTGATTCTGTTTTAGTGTGTTGTTTGCTTATTTTGATAAATCTATGGCTAGTAAAATAGTTTATAAACCATAGAAGTTGGAATACAGTAGGTTTAACACCAATATAAATAAAGAATGAGTTCATTACAGTACCTTGAAGCGGTATTTTGTTTTCTTTAAATGCAGACTCACGAGATTTCTGTTGAGTTTTGTGTTGTGAAGTTTTCAAGTTTTGGGTGAAATCTTTTGATGGATTATGGAACAAGGGTGGCAAGAGCCTAAGCTTGGTTTGCCCATGGCACCCCAAGATAATCAAGGACACCAAAAAGCCAAAGCTTGGGGATGCCGGAGGCATCCCTCTTTAAATCTACTTCCATCGGTAACTTTACTTGGAGCTATATTTTATTCACCACATGATATGTGTTTTGCTTGGGCGTCTTGTATAATTTGAGTCTTTGTTTTTTAGTTTACCACATTCATCCTTGCTGTACACACATTTTGAGAGAGCCATACATGATTTGGAATTTGTTAGAATACTCTATATGCTTAAACATATCTTTTGAGCTATATAGTTTTGCTCTAGTGCTTCACTTATATCTTTTAGAAACGCAGTGGTGGATTTGTTTTATAGAAACCATTGATCTCTCATGATTCACTTAGATTATTTTGAGAGTCTTAAATAGCATGGTAATTTGCTTAAATAATCCTAATACACTTGGTATTCAAGTTTTGTAAAACTTTCTTATGAGTCGTTGAATACTATGAAGTTTGATGCTTTACAATTGTTTTGAGATATGAAGATGGTGATAGAGTCATGCTAGTTGAGTAGTTGTGAATTTTAGAAATACTTGTGTTAAAGTTTGTGATTCCCGTAGCATGCATATGGTGAACCGTTATGTGATGAAGTGGAGCATAATTTAATTATTGATTGTCTTCCTTATTGTCACAGCCCAGAATTGGTTGTAATTAGTGGCATGCATCCATGCATCATGTTTGTTTTCAAAGGAAATTTTGAAGTAGGATGACCAAGCCCTAGCATAAAGCAAATCAAATAGGTTCAACTAAAATATTTTTGGTGAATCAAATGGCTTTAAGAAAATGTTCATCATTTGGAAAAATGTTATAAACCATAACCAGAGGTGTTGCACATTTTCATGACATATTTAGTCCTTTGATTAATTCATTAAATATTTGCATTTGGGCATTTAATGCTAATAAATAGTTTAAATGTTCAAATAATCATAAACAAAAATGTTTCTTGTTTGTTATATTCCAAGCAGTGGCATTGATTAGTTTCATGATTTTGGGTTTGACCTAGTATTTTTAATAAAGCCAAGCGATTTGGAGATAAATAAGCATAACATAATTAGAAAAAGAGAGAGAGAGAGCCGACTGGCCCACTTACCTTAGCTTGCCCAGCTTGACCCAGCCCACCTACCTACTTGGCTCGTCGTCTTCCTCTTGATGGGGCGAAATGGCGTTGCCGCAAAACCCGGCCTCACCTTCACACTGCTGCTGGAGGCACCCAGGGCCCGCCTCCCCTCGACCCCTTGCCTCCCCTCTCCCAGGACTCCCTCTCCCTCCTCTACTCCTTGCCTTGGCGCCACAGTCTTGCCGTTGGCGCCATCGCCACCACTTAGCAGCGCCTCTCCTCAACCTCCCGAGCAGGGAGGCTCACTTCCTCCGTCCTCGACCCCCTCCGAGCCCGCCCCTCCGAAGCCCAGCGTCCTCCGGGCCCGTCTCCTACCTCGGACCCGCCGGGGCGCCGTCGCCCGGTCGTTGAACTCGGGCGCCCCAAGCCCGGCCCACCTCTTCCTCTCCTGTGAGCTATGCCTCCCCTCTCTTCCCGCCTCGATTAGCCACCATAGCCTCGATCCCACCGGTCGGAGCTTGCTTGCCGAATCCATGTCTCTGTCGCGGCTAGAACCCACATGTGCCGCTTGTCCGACGCAGTCGTAAGTCTCGGCGTGCTCCCGGGGACAAAGCACCTAACCACTCGTCCTCCGTGCACCGTGGCGCGCTGCCATTCTCACCGAACTCGTGGCGCAACCAAGCTTCGCCAGGTCGACTCAGCCACCCAGGCCGGAGACCACCACCAGCCAGCCATCGCGCCCGACTCTTGTGAGCCATAAAGGCGCACCAGATGGTGCCTGTAAGCGAAACAGCCCCCCAGTGCCTCCGCGTTCAGTGCATCGCCCGGTAACTTTCTGAAACCGGCAGCGTGGCGGTTTCATTGGCATAATGACCCTCTAACACGAGCCAACGCCATGGGCCGAGCCTAATTAGATTAGTTTAATTTTTACATTTGATTAGTGCTAACACCTTGACCCCCAATTATCGATTTTGACTTAGTCAAGTCAGCGTTGACCGGTCCCCACCTGTCATACACCCAAACCAGCTGAGACAGCGTATGGGTCCCACAGGTCAGGTTTGACCTGGCGACCAGTTGACCTGCTGACGTCACACCTATGTCATCTTGTGTGATAACTTATTTCTGAATTATTTTTTATAGGAAATTCAGAAAATGTTTATACTTCAAAAATTCATAGAAAATCAACCGTAGCTCCAAATCAAATAATTTATATATGAAAATTATCAGAAAAATCCAATCTATCCAACTGTACCACTTTCATGCATGATTGAACAAGTTAACCTCACTGAATATGATGAATCATGATTAGGGCAACTTATGAACTAGCATTTGGAGTTGTAGTTTAACCTTGTTTGAATTCCACTTCAATTAACTTGGCTTCTGCTGCATTAGCTCAAAACACCAGCATATTGCCATGTCATTATCATGCATCATATTGTTGCATCGCATTGATTGTGTTCTTTCTTGTTTGCGGTAATTGTCCCCTCTTGGTGACGCGTCCGATGATGAATTCGATGACACCGATGAAGAACTATATTATCTTGAAGTGCCGGGCAAGCAAAACCCCTTGTTCATTCGATATAATCCCACTCTCGCTCCCTCTATTTTCTGCATTAGGACAACAACGACTCATGTGTTACTTGCTGCGGTAGTGAACCCCTTTATCCTCTGCATGACTTGTCATTCCCAGTAATTAGATGAAACCCACTAGCATGAGTAGGAGTTGCTTGAGCCATGTTGTGCCTACTCATTCATGCTTGTTTGTCATGCACTCTTTGCTTAGAGTTGAGTCGGTTTGATTCATCGAGGATGAATGGAGGTGTGAACATGTCCCTTGTGTGTGAGCTAAGTGTGTGAACACGATTTGGTAAAGGTAGCGGTGAGAGGCCATGTAGGAGTACATGGTGGGTTGTCTCATTGAAGCCGTCCTCGGGCCCGGTTACGTGTTTGTGATCCATGAAAGCATTACTACCACACATTGGGATCCTTAATTGACCTCTCCTTCTTAACCACCCTTGTTCTCTGTCCGGGAGTTGCAACTAGTTTACGGTGTTTGTAGGATATGTGTTGGAGGCCGTGCGTGGCGCTGACCCTAGGGGTGGGCTATGATCGGTAGATACAGTGGCGGTGTCCGAATGCCCGTTTGGTATCTGGAACCCTGCCACATCGTTCGGGGCCGTTAGTGGAAACCTCGGCGGACTCCTGCGGATGGAACCGAATAGGCGATAAACTGGACTAGGGACTTGAGTGTTTAGGTAGCCGTGGCCGACACCCTCGTTGGGCTTCGCTTGAAGGTTGCCGGTACATGTCGTGTAGGGCGATAAGTGGTGAGCGGTGTGAAGAAGTACACCCTGCGGGTTAATATGATCTATTGAATAGCCGTGTCATGGTAAGGACTTGGGTTGCCTATAACGGTTCATAGACAAGTGAAAGTGGATACTCTAAAATGCAAGATAAGCGTGAGTGCTATGGATGGCGTTTCGTGGGGAGGCGGGCGGGTCCATAGTGGTGTATTGATATGGTGAATATGTGGACTCGTGTGCCACCTCAAAAGAGTTACTTGCGATCGTAGTTCGGGATAGCCACGGAGTCAAAGGCTTCTGCGGTCAAACTCCACCACCCCTTTGTTGATCTTGATGCATATGTAGTTAGTTATGATGTAAGTCTTCTTGAGTACATTTGTACTCACGTTTACTTATTTTATGTTTTGCGAGAGAGGCGTCGGTCTAGCTAGTATTCGCTTGGGTTTGACGTTTAGCTTGATACCTCAACTCGATCTTGTGCCCTCGGCGGGATCAGTAGATATAGGGCTTCTCAGCCCTTTTCATTTGTAGATGCGTACTCGGACATGTTATTTCGCTTGTGCTTTGACTTGTATGCTCAGGTGTTGGGTCATGAGACCCATGTTTGTAATATCTTGCTCCTCGGGCCTAATGAATAAATATTTGAGTCGTAGAGTTATGTTGTGATGCCATGTTGTATTTACACATATTGAGCATATTGTGTGTATGTTTGAAATGCTTGTATGTGTGGGATCCGACAATCTAGTTGTTTATCCTTGGCAGCCTCTCATATGGGAAATGTCGTCTAGTGCTTCGGCGATAGTAGTCGCTACAGCCCGGTTCACGGAGTCCTGCTATTGACACTCACTTTGGACACTTGGCCGGCGACATGTTTCCTTCGTTCCTATGTCTTTCCCTTGAATATCCAGCAGTGACATCCAGTCACCCTAGCCTTTCTGACCGGGTTACGGAGTCTGTTAGCCCGATGCTACAGCCAGTTCATACGTTGATGACCGACATGCTCGATGTGATTCATGTATGCACTGTCCCCATAGGTTAGTGCCGTTTTGGGTTCCGACTAGCCATAATAAATAGGTTCTCTGTCATATGGATCTAGCGACACTATCATATCGTGAGCCAAAAGGCATAAGCGGTCCGGGCCATGGTAAGCGACACCCGTAGAATACCGTCGTGAGGCACATAAAGTGATATGAGGTGTTACCAGCTAGATCGATGTGACTTGGAATCGGGGTCACGACACTTATGAGTGGCGGATCGAGGAACGGCGATGGTCTTTTCCTACAATCTATCCCCTAGGACATGCACATAATACTTTTCTTTGATAACTTGTATATTTTTGCAATAAGTATATGAGTTCTTTATGATAATTTGAGTCCATGGATTATCGCACTCTCACCTTTCCACCATTGCTAGCCTCTCTAGTACCGGCAACTTTGCGGTTGCCACCATATTCCTTCCTCAAAACAGCCACCATACCTACCTATTATGGCATTTCCATAGCCATTACGAGATATCTTGAGGCAACTTTCCACGTTCCGTTTATTATGACCGCTCCATCATTGTCATATTGCTTAGCATGATCATGTAGTTGACATCGTAATTGTGGCAAAGCCACGTTCATAATTCTTTCGTACATGTCACTCATGAATCATTACATATCGGTTTACACCGGAGGAGCATACACATAGAGTCATATTTTGTTCTAAGTATCGAGTTGTAATTGTTGAGTTGTAAGTAAATAAAAGTGTGATGATCATCATTTTTAGAGCATTGTCCCAAGTGAGGAAAGGATGATGGAACTATGATTCCCCATAAGTCGGGATGAGACTCAGACGAAAAAAAAAGAAAAGAAAGAAAAGAGGCCATAAAAAAAGAAAAGGTCAAATAAAAAATGAGAGAAAAAGAGAAGGGACAATGTTACTATCCTTTTACCACACTTGTGCTTCAAAGTAGCACCATGATCTTCATGATAGAGAGTCTCTCATTTGTCACCTTCATATACTAGTGGGAATTTTTCATTATAGAACTTGGCTTGTATATTCCAATGCTGGGCTTCCTCAAATTGCCCTAGGTCTTCGTGAGCAAGCGAGTTGGATGCACACCACTTAGTTTCTTTTGTTGAGCTTTCATATACTTATAGCTCTAGTGCATCCGTTGCGTGGCAATCCCTACTCACTCACATTGATACCTATTGATGGGCATCTCCATAGCCGTTGATCGCCTAGTTGATGTGAGACTATCTTCTCCCTTTTTGTCTTCTCCACAACCACTCTTCTATTCCACCCATAGTGCTATATCCTTGGCTCACGCTCATGTATTGCGTGAAGATTGAAAAGTTTTTGAGAATGTCAAAAGTATGAAACAATTGCTTGGCTTGTCATCGGGGTTGTGCATGATTTAAATACTTTGTGTGATGAAGATAGAGCATAGCCAGACTATATGATTTTGTAGGGATAACTTTCTTTGGCCATGTTATTTTGAGAAGACATGATTGCTTTGTTAGTATGCTTGAAGGATTATTATTTTTATGTCAATATAAACTTTTGTCTTGAATCTTTCGGATCTGAATATTCATACAACAATTAAGAAGAATTACATTAAAATTATGCCAAGTAGCACTCCGCATCAAAAATTCTTTTTTATCATTTACCTACTAGGGACGGGAATTAAGCTTGGGGATGCACGATCGTCTCCAACGTATCTATAATTTTGATTGCTCCATGCTATATTATCTACTGTTTTGGACCATATTGGGCTTTATTTTCCACTTTTATATTACTTTTGGGACTAACCTATTACGGAGGCCCAGCCCGAATGCTTGTTTTTGCCTATTTGAGTTTGAAGAAAGCGGAATATCAAGCAGTCAAGCGGAATGAAACCTTGAGGCGATTTTCTCACGAACATGATCCGGAGACTTGGACCCCCGTCAAGAAAGCGGAGGTGGCCACGAGGGTGGGCGCGCCCTACCCAGTGGCCCCCGCCTCGTGGGCCCCGTTGCTCCCGACGTACCTTCCTCCTATATATATCGTACCCTGAGCGATCGAATCACAGGCCAAAACCTAATTCCACCGCTGCAACTTTACGTATCCACAAGATCCCATCTTGGGGCCTTTCTGAGCTCCATGGAGAGGAATCCATCACGGAGGGCTTCTACATCATCATAGCCCCTCCGATGAAGTGTGAGTAGTTTACCTCGGACCTTGGGTCCATAGTTAGTAGCTAGATGGCTTCTTCTCTCTTTTGGATCTCAATACAATGTTCTCCCCTCTCGTGGAGATCTATTCGATGTAATCTTCTTTTTGCGGTGTGTTTGTTGAGATCGATGAATTGTGGGTTTATGATCAAGATTATCTATGAGCAATATTTGAATCTTCTGAATTATTTTATGTATGATTGGTTATCTTTGCAAGTCTCTTCGAATTATCTGTTTGGTTTGGCCAACTAGATTGGTAGTTCTTGCAATGGGAGAAGTGCTTAGCTTTGGGTTCAATCTTGCGGTGTCCTTTCCCAGTGATAGTAGGGGCAGCAAGGCACATATTGTATTGTTGCCATCGAGGATAACAAGATGGGGTTTTTATCATATTGCATGAATTTATCCCTCTACATCATGTCATCTTGCTTAAGGTGTTACTCTGTTTTCATTAACTTAATACTCTAGATGCATCTTTGGATAGCGGTCGATGAGTGGAGTAATAGTAGTAGATGCAGGAGGAGTCGGTCTACTTGTCTTGGACGTGATGCCTATATACATGATCATACCTAGATACTCTCATAACTATGCTCAATTCATCAATTGCTCAACAGTAATTTGTTCACCCAGTAAAATACTTATGCTCTTGAGAGAAGCCACTAGTGAAATCTATGGCCCCGGGTCTATTCTCTATCATATTAATCTTCCACCACATTATTATTGCTTTGATTTTTTAGTTTGCTTTTTTTTTT
>JAHIAM010011457.1:0-15500 GCA_021605205.1 Aegilops longissima
TGCCTCCCGGCATGTATACCAGTGCTTTGGCATACTAATGGCGCACCACCTGCAGATCGCCATTAGTAACGCAGCATACTAATGGCGCACTACCATGATGCGCCATTAGTATGCCTGTCATACTAATGGCGCCTTTTCATGTGATCGCCATTAGTATGAATATTAGGTTTTTATTTTTTATTTTCTGTTTTTTGCACAGGTTACAAAATGTATAATTTGACAAAATATAGACAGCACACATCAACAATAGATTCATCAAATACAATAGAAGATTAGTCTTTGAATACAATTCATCATATTAGTCTCCGAATACAATTCATCATATTAGTCTCGAATTGAAAAGACCGAACAAAGATAGAACATTATATTACAAGTCTCGAGACCCATGATGGCGAGTTTGTCTTCGCATTACAAGTCGATATCGATCATCTAAACTACCATCACATAGAAGAGGCTGCGGTCATCACGATGAGCATCATCACGATGAAACTTCGTCTTCATCCGGTTCCTCCAACGCTCCCTCCCTCTCCGCTAGATATCGGCGTATCTAGATTCGGCCTCGGCCCTAGTGGTGTACCCTTTTGCTATTACCGCTGAATCGGTGAACCTGTCTCCGACACTCCTCCCAGTCATCGTAGACTCCGGGAACCTTACCCTTGTACCACGACATACGTCGGCATCGCTATGCACTAGCCAAGCGATACATAAGCAATATATAAGTATCACAGAGCGATCGGAAGAAAACCAAGACATTAATAGCATCGATTACATCTAAGTTGAGCGACTCTCGAAACCAAAGAGACATACTACAAGTTCATTAAAGTTTAATTACAACATGAGCCAATCGATGTTTAGAACTAGACAACTCGACTCAAGGGACGGGCGTGGATGAAGCCGCCGTCTATCGTGGGAGTCATGAAAGAACGGCGTTGTCATCCTGCATTTGTAGCATTGTGTCGAAGTCACTGTTGGACGGTTGATTTCTGAGGTAGAACTGCCCAGTGCGAAGGACATCTTGATGGATGATTTCCGCAAACTCCATTGGATCGAAAGAATTCTTGTCGGAGGTCGCGTCCTGGATTGCCGACACGCTCGCGGCCCAATCTTGGAGTTTACTCGGTAGCAGAAGTTGATGATGGTCGTACGATCGCCGCATGTGATGGATGGCGTAGTAGGCACCCTTGACCGCCGGTACTGCTTGGCGCGAGCGTCGTTTGGGAGAACCGTGCTTGCCGTGCTTACGAATAGGCCTGGTGAAGGTGCCTCCAGATTTGGCGTGGCAGGAGAACATCATCAAGAACCTTCTTGACATTTGTGTAGTCTACGTTGTTGACGGTCCGGGTCGAAATCGTGGCCATGGAATATTTGGGGCTTAGGAGGATGGCGTGCAACGTGTGTCACTGCAGAAAACACGGAATGTTAAAGAAAAGCGATCAAAATGTAAGAATTCATATGTTACGGGCGGTTTAGGGAGGACTTACTCGGAAAGTAAGGCACGAGGAAGTTATCCTTATCTTGGTTTGCGAATGGCGCCTTGAGGAAAGAACTTCGCGACTTGCGGTCCCAGCGCTGCCCAAGATCTTGCACGCATGTAGAAGGGTCGACTATCACGATGTCCGGGTCTTGTCGCGAATGATCCGCATCTCCATACTCAGCGAAAATAGCGAGCGAAGGTGTAGTGCAGCGGATGAAGGTTCAACATAAGCGTGGATGTCATCAAAGCGCGGGCGATCGTCGCCCGATAGAGTTATCCACAAAGCCCTTGCCCTCGGCACCTTGGCGAAAACCGGGTATGCCACATCCTTCTCCACGAGGCGCCGCTTCTCCAAAGAAAGAACACTGCATGCAGACTCCGCATAGCACCGGTTGCAGCATTGAGCATATTTGTCGGTAGCATCGCCCTACCGCCACATGCACCCTCCTCGAGATATCCTGCGGTGAAGGTGGCCCGTCCGAGCACGGATCGTACTCGGTGCCGGCTGGCTCGCACCCTTCTTAGTCTTTCTTTTGCGTGCCTTCTTCTTCTCCTGTAATGGGACCGAGTTTTGCTCACAGACCGCCTTCTTGAGTGTGTTGGGGCTGATAATATTTCGCACCTCGCCTATCTCGAGGCTCGGTGAAGTCGGCAGCTGGGCGTCTCTAGAGCTGACGCCGCGGCGCTGTTGCAACTTGCTTCTCCGCGGTACCAGCTAGATCGCACGTCTTTTGTTGGGTTTGGTTCTTGAGAAGGAGGCCCCATGAAGTCGCCACCGTACCCATGCTCGGCAATGTCTGATCGATGTTGCCAAATGTATCATAGTCGTATCATCGTCGTTCGATCCTGTGCCATATGCATGTTTGGATCGATGGCATAGGGATGTCCGCACCGTTAAGCGGTCTTGCCATGGGGCCGACTTGGCGCCCGCACGACTGGTGGTGTTGTCTTTGGGTGGTGTCCCCGCCCCAAGCGAATCTAGCTCTTGACCAGCGAGGGCCAGCTCAGGCGAGCGAGGGTCATCACGTCTTCATCGTCGGCCCGACGGGTCAATTCGGAGGTAACAAGTCGTCGCAGCCTGGCAGCACCGAACCAGTTGAACCCTAAACAAGTTGGGTGGCATCGGGTACCGTGGAACAAGGGTTGCCGGTTGAACTATTTTTCCTTGGCGACATCGACCAACTCGTTGTTCACAAAGTGGAGGAGAGTGCAGGAACGTCGGCGGCGCCCTGCGAAAACATGTAGGCGTCGGGGATGCCCGATCAAAGGCAAGGAGATGAAGTCCTCGGCGAGAGAGCAGTGAATTACCGTGATGATGGCGTCGAGCTCGGCTAATGTCGGCCTTACCGCCAGCGGCGGCGTGCAGATTAACGGAGGGCGCTTTGAAGAGGTGCCGGCGGCATACACTGGTGCATTAAGCTCCGTGTCGGCGTCGCAGAACATCAATGCCGCCTCCGCGGGCACCAATAGCCCCGCCATCGCATTATGCGAGTTGCTGGCCGTGAAGCTAGGAATCGGGCGGCCCTGTTGGCGCCCGTAATCACGCCTCAACCCGAGATCAAGGTAGGCACAAGGCGGTGATCGTCGCTCCGAGTCGTTGTTCCACTTGCTCTTGGACAATCTCCGAATCGCGCCACCTGTGCCTTGAGTTCTTGAACCTCTCGCGCTGGCTTTCCGAGCTGGTCTTTTCTCCTTCCGCACACCAGCGTATAGTATGACCCCATTTTGTCGACAAGCCTTTGCGGGCCACCACGACCAGGTGCGTCGACTTCTTGAGCTTATCCTTGTTCTTCATTACATTCAACCCCCTATTTAGAGTGGTGTCCCAAGGGTTGCTCTTAGTCGACCCAGCCTACTGCTTCGATCGCTGCGGAAGGAATGTGAACCATTTAGAAATTGGCTTCATTAATTAGAATGCAACCATATGGAGCTAATTACGGGGTGTATTCCTTACGAACAAGCTCAAGCTGCCTGGTCTTGGATCCGTGGTAAGCTCCTTTGTTTTCGGTCCTTCTTGTACGGGCCCGACAAAGTTCCTGATCCTTGTCACCGTATGTATCGAAGAGGCGGTAGGCCTTGCTTGCGCAGTCCGCCTCCTCCTTGTCCCATATAGGCTCCGTCCCTCTGTAACCGCCGGGACCAGTGTGTGTTCCCCTATGTTCAGCTCCCTCATTTGTTTCCCCACTCACTTGATTGGGAGCTTGCGGTGCTCGAGCAATTGATCTTGAAGTCGTTGTAGTCATCTTCGGTGATCGAAGGATTTTTCTCCTTGATCTTCGATAACTCTCACCTTTCTCGATCATTCTCTTCACATTGCTTTTCCAAGTAGACAGGGCCTTGCTCATCTTCGTGAGGGCAGCATTGTTCACTTTATTCCCTTTGAGGCTTGTGTTTTCAAATTCAGCGGGAACTTGTATCGTTCGTGCAGCTTCGTGAAGAGGAGGTTGCAAATTCCCTCGGTCGAGGATGCCTCGGGTTCTCGGTGTTGATCGAGGCGGTGCTCGGACAATGCACCGAGCTGAGGCGAGTACCCTTGACTATTCGTTCGGGCTGTTGGATTCCGTTGGAGTCCACTGTAACTTCCTCCTTGAGGTGCGAACACGATCGGCGTCAGTCCTTCCGTTGCCTCTTGGTTGGCTGCCATCGTGCGTGCCGCCATCATCGATGGTGGCATCCTCGGCGGCACCATCGGTGGTGGCATCGGTGTGGTCATCCTCGGCGGCACCATCCGTGGTCTCGGGATCGGTGGGAAAGCGGCGGCCTCATACAAGTGAGGTTGTTCCTCCATCTCCTAGGACAGCTCCAGAATGCCTTGCCGCCCGAACCCCGGCCTCATCGTTGTGGGCCATGTTTCTCTCTAAATAGAAACAAAGTTTGGTCAAAAGTTGGTTATTGTCAAGGAACAAGATCATGGTCTCATCATTTAGGGTTTGTCGACACGAGGCATCCTAAAATCTAAGCTTTTATCATTGAGGGTTTTTCGGCCTAAGGCACCCTAAAAGCCTAACCTTTCATCATTTCGGTTTTTATCGACACGAGGCACCCTAAAAGCCATGCATTAGTCACAAATGCCGGGGCACTTGATCCTTAATTAACTACTAAGATACCCGCGCATGCATTAGTCACAAGTACCCCATATGTCCTATTTTTAGCAAAGTCATGCTAAAATTCACGGAAAATTTCAGCATGACCTTTGCTGAAAATAGGACATATGGATACCAATTGCCGGAACGGAAGTTAATCGACATTCCGGCAAAGTCAAGAACCTCTCGGGTACTGCAAAATCATCACGACACGATGGTCGGAGACAAAACCCAACAAACTAGCAAAATCATCACAAATTGTTTTCTGTTAAAGATGATCATCATCTTTACAAGTCTTTCTCAATGTGATCACAAGTAATTCGGAGGCATCACAAGTAATTCAGAGCATCACAAGGCATTAGTAGTTCATACATGAACAAGTTTTACAAAGCACATCAATATGTATTGTATTTCATTGTGGAGTTATATACGTATGTTACAACAAAGAAACAGCTTAATCCATGCCTCGACTTATCAGCAGTCATTACTTGTCAAATCTGAAGAAGGAACAATTTACTTGTGACATAGTTACAAATGATGACAGAATAAAGCAACACCCTACACTAGCCTAAAAACAAGTGAAGTTTCACCCATATAAGAACAAGTGAATTCTAGTCCCATTGACACTCTGGTTTCTACAAACACAAGTACTAGGGCACACAAAAGTTCTGAAATTTGTGTGCCTAACTGAATAACTGAATTTTCATAACGAATAAACTGAATTTTCAAAACTGCAAGAAGCCAATTAAAAAATCCTTGCACTCTGTCAAATTAACTATTGTTTTTCACTTTGTGCCAGCACCATTAGATTAGTTGGTAAAGTACATCTTTCATCCTAGTACATTCCCCTTTCATGCAGGCATTTGCGAAGCAGTGACAGATGGAATTGGCTTTTAGGCCGACTAATTAACTACATTGCTCATCGGAGACCTGCTGTTTCTTGGGAGGTGGCAGTACTACTTGTACTAGTGTGGTACTGGTTTATTATTTGGAACCTTACGCTTATGAAGCTATCTCGATAAATATTTGCAACTAGTAGTACATTTTTGGTGGGTGCAAAAGTCAAACAGCACTAAACTGAGCTGATTGATCTATAAATGTGTAGGAGGAGCTAGATCATTTCCTTTACCAAATAAGCAATTGATCTAGCATCCACTTTTACCAAATGCAAGCAACTGATTAATCTGATACAGATAGATGCCAACAATTAGTTATTGTTATCATCTGAGATAATTTAATCGGGCGTGGCGGTGGATTTATGCACAAGCTAGCTAAGGCAGTAGCTTCCTTGCAACCCACAAAGACAAAGGAAAAGAGGGTGAAAAGGGGAGATGGTTAGCTTTGATGAGCAGAGCATCTTCCTAACCCCTTCTTCTTGTCTCCTCTACTATCTCTCACACATGTACATGGCAAACCACAAAGGGTGTGTCAAGAAATTACTAAACTAATAATCCAACCACTAAAGCACTAGATCACTATGTGTATATAATCTTTTATAACTTTGTATATATGTATGGCTCGAATGGGTGCCACTGCCATGCATCCCTCTCCATCATTTAATCATGATTAGCCCATCATTTTGACCAAAGGTTAGTTAATTAATTAACTAGTGTATGCCACAATGAAACACGGATCGCCATCTAGCTAATAGCTTTCTAAGGCCCCTCCTCCCTCTTGACTAATGGTTACGGTTAGTAGTTGTACTCCACTATCACACATGATTTGCACAGAAAAATCTTCACCACATGCATATATAATGTTGATCTCCTATATATGTTTTGCAAAAATTCTATATAATCCCACAAAATATCGAAGACTAATGGCGAAGCTTCATAAAATTTGACTTAGGTCAAACTAATATCAGAGTAAATAAAACAGAAAAAGGTAGTTAAGTTTATTTTGACAATCACCCAATAAACCACAGAAAGAACTGGCTCTACCCAACTTATATCCATCCGGAGGCCCAAAGAAACTGACCCTTAATATATACTCCCTCCTTTAGTGATCTAAACATTCTCATATTTCTTGGCGTGATCTAGCCCAAAGAGAACCGACCCTTAATTATATACTCCCCTTTAGTGATCTAAATACTCTTATATTTCTTTCTGCGATCTAAACATTCTAATATTTCTTTATGCAGGGAGTACATGAACTAAAAGCTGTCATGTGTCATCCCATGGAAAAGCAGAATTGCGAGCAAAGTAATAATTCGTTTATTATTCATAAAGAACTGTCTGAATTACGTTCAGGCGAAACCACTGTCATGTGTCGAAGATTAACCATGGTTAACATCCATGGAGCTGGTTGATGGCCAATTAACACGATGATTAGTACTAATGGCGAAGACTAACCATGGTTAACATCCATGGAGCTGGTTGATGGCTAATGAGTAATGAGAGGGTTAGCTAGGCAGGCAGGCAGACCGAGAGCGGCTCGGCGTTGATGGCGCGGCTTTCGATGAGCCCGGAGGCCGCGGAGGGAGCAGGTGCCCGGCAGCGAGTGGTGTGGCGGAGGGGTCAGGTGGGGCAGGCCGGGTCGAAGTCGGCAGCGATCGAGTCGAGCGGGCAGCGTCGAGGGCGGCAGCAGTGGCGTCGAGGAGAGGCGGAAGGGAGGCGAAGGCGAGGGAGAGGCGGGCGAGGCGAGGCAGGGCGGCGTGGATCGAGGAAGAGACGGCGAGGGAGAGGGAGGGGATCGGGCGAAGGGGATCGGGCGAAGGGGATCGGGCCACAATACTAATGGCGCACCTCACGTGGTCGCCATTGTATCATACTAATGGCGCACCTCACCGTGTGTCGCCATTAATATTCTTATTCAACTCGAGCCAAAAGGTTATGTACTACAGAACCTATCCCGTCAAGCCCACTCTACTAGCTCGGAGTCGGCCAGTTCTCACACGGGAGGTCCTGGGTTCGACTCGAGCTCCACAAATTTTTTTATCATTTAAAAGCTGTTTGATACTAATTTTTTTTATAAGGAGTCTTGAAGTGCGGGGTGCGGGCGAGTTGAGTAGGGGAATCGAGGTGCGGGGGGGCGTGGCGCTGGAGGGTGCTCGGCGGGGGCGGATCGGCGAGGTGGGATAGCGATCGAGATGGAGGGATCGAGACCGAGTGTCCATGAAATTTAAAAATATTCATGATAGTTCAAAAGTACCCATGAAATACAATCGAGAAATGAAGGCTCGATTTAAATACAATCGATCTTAGCTAGCTATCTGTTCACAATCTTCTTGCCCTTCTTTTTGCAAATGGAGTTCTTACGTGGAGCAGACGTCCTTTAGGTAGGGTGGTGCTGCTTCTTCTTGTGGTGTATGCTGCTACTTCATCATCGTCGTCATGTTGATCCTCGGGTCGCCGTGCTTGTCGAAGTCTTGCTCATTGGCTACTCCATCCATTGGATGATCTTCCTTTGCCTCTCCTCCGACAACACGGCGGGCTTTGGCGGGTCGGTAATGAAGAAGCATTGGTCCACTTGGGAAGCCGTACCCATGGCTCATTTTTGCGGTGACGTTTGCGCCCTGTCTTGGATTTAACCGGGTATAACCATGGTGGTGAAATACGGTCTTCTTTTATGCGTTCTTGGCCCATCGACACGGAACATGGGACCTTCTCTCGGATAGCTCAGCTCCCGATCTCCTCGATCCTTCCGTAGTATCTGTCCTTGTCGTTACCGGTGTAGGATTCCATCGTTACCGAGTTCGATAACCATCGCTCTTCATGTCCTTGGCGTCGATGTAGAATGTGTAGCCGTTGATATCGTCGCCTCATAGGTCATCAGGTTGTGCTCGGCGCCAGTGACAAAGGCGAATATGAGTTGTTCTTCGCGGAAGAATCCTCATGTAAAAGTGCGACGAAGCTTATGCTTGAACCAACGCGTGAAACATGAGTTTTGCTCTTTGAGTGTATCTCCGTCCGTCCTCTGTTGGCCTCGGTCATTGTCGTCTTTTTAATAAAGGTTTTGTGCTCTACCACCCAAGGATCGACCACGTCTATGTGTTGTAGGCGACTAGGTTTTCTCTTTCAAAAGTCGTGAGTCGACCCTCGAAATCGACATGCATTTCGGGCGACCCTCACGGTGACCCCATCCAGCGAGCCTGCGAGGTGCTGTTGACGGCAGACCAGCGGGGTTCTCGATGCCTAGATAATTAGTGCGATGGAGATGCACTCTTGATTGAAAGCCCCGCTATGCTTCCTTCTAGGCGTGACATGTTGCGAGCGTATCCTTTGATGACACCATTCATCCTTTCGAGCGGCATCATGCTGTGCAGGAGCGTCGGCCGAGTTGGATGATATCCTCCACTATATGGACCAGCGGATGCACCATAACGTCGAAGAATGCGGGTGGGAAGTACATCTCAAGCTCGCATAGTATCACCACGATCTCTTCCTGTAGCCTGAGTTGCCTCCGCAATCGACTTCGAGAGATGGCGTCGAAGAAGTTGCATAGGCCAAATAGCGTTTCACGGATGTGCGCGTCCATGATCCTGGATTACAGCTGGAAATATCTGCGTCATCAGCGACGTGCGATCGTGAGACTTCATCCGCTGAACTTCGCTCGCTGGGTCTAGGTATCTGCTTATCTTCCCAGCGTAACCGTAAGGAAGTTTTACTCCTAGGAGGCAGGTGAAAAACTGCTCGATCTCCTCGACTTAGAGTGAAGCAGCGCGGAGGGTAGTCATTTCCGGTCTTCTTGGCCTTTTTGCCTTTCGGACGACTTTACGTGTCCTGCTTCGCCTCATCATCATCATCATCATCATCATCATCATCATCATCATCATATATAGCGTGAAGCTCCTGCACGATGCCCATTGATTTCAAGTCTGCCCTTGCTTTGGCCCATCTTTGGTCCTCTCGGCATGTTGACCAGGGTACCAAGCAGACTCTGCACGTTCTTCGTGATATGCATGACATCAAGGCTGTGAGGCACAGGTGGATCTTCGATGCGGCAAGTCGGAAAACAGACCTCGTTTTCCATACCTTCAAGCGGCTCTGGCGCTTCGCTTCTTTCCGGCTCTGGCGCCTTTTGCTTCTTTCGGCGGTGGGCAGTCTTTCCAATTTTTCAACAGCTTGTCTATTTCCTCGCCGCTCCTCGTACAGGCGTTTTGAGTTCGGTTTCACCATCGAACAGATCCTTGCGTTTCCTCCACGGGTCATCGTCGAAGCCACCTTCGATGTCTCATGAACACGGTTTTCAAAGACCGGGATCTCTATCTAGCTGGCGATATGTTGTGTCATCCATGCACGCATCCGAAAATCTGTGGACCACCTGCCTTGCGAGATATCCGTAACCGAGATAGTCGTGCACCGTCGTGGCGGTCTGCGGCTCTCATAGGAAATATTCTTTCTCGGCGTACCACGTATTGGCTGGCGTTTTCCACATCTTGTCTATCTCCTCCTTCAGCAGCCCGAATCTGATTGATGTCGTTCCCTGGTTGTTTCGGCCCTTCAATTAGCATACTCATGTGAATGTACTTCCTCTTCATGCACAACCGGGGAAGGTTGTACATCCACACAAACACAGGCCAGGTGCTATGTGTGCTTCTCGGCTGCCAAGCGGATTGACTCCATCGGTGCTCGCGCCCAGCCACGATGTTCCTTGGATCGTTCCCAAATTCGAGTCTTGAAGTTCAACGCTTGCCAGCTCGCATCCTTAGGGTGACTCAGCATCTTGTCTTTTTATCTATCTCCGGATCATTTCGTCATCTTCCGCTTCTTCTCCTCCCTATCCGTGCCAACCGGAGCTTTGCTACCTTAGGGTCCTGAAATAGCGCTCGCGAGGAGTGATCGGAAAGTACCACACCACTTTTCGAGGCTTTCTTCCTCTTCTTGTATCGAGTGGCGCGCACACGGACATATGGTAGACTCAGCGTGCTCGTCCGATAAATGATGCAATTGTTCATGCACACATGGTATTTCACGTGCGGTAAATCCAGAGGACACCGATTTTCTTCGCCTCCTCCAAACTGGTGGGCACTTGTTCCCCTTGGGAAGGCGTTAGTGCGAATGACATGTTCTCGTCGAAGCATCGTCGGTCATTTTGTGTTTTACCTTCATCTCGGGGCCATGGCGTTACTTTGGCGGGTATCCTCGGGCCTGCATCCTTCATACAATGGATTAACGCGTCTAACTCAAGTTGATCCATCTTGGCTTTCTCTCGGCGGCAGCTCTTGCGTTATCCGTCGCGAGAAGCAGCTCTTGAATATGGGTCCTGCACCCAGCCCATCGATGGTCCAGCGTCAAATGCGCTCCGCCGCATCATCATCTTCATGATCATGCCGTCGCCTGCTCCGGCATCTTCCTCATCATCATGTCCTGCATCTTCTACATGATGTACGACATCACGATCGTGATCATCTCAAGGATTCTTCGTCTTCTCGCCCACCCGAGCGCGGTGGTTGTCTTGCTGCCCTTCCTCATTTCTTGCCCGGCCGCATGGGCGACTTCGTAGTCATCTTCATCACCTTGCCACCGATAGCCATCCATGAAACCACGCAACAGCGGTGGTCCCGCACCTGCCGGAATCCGGGTCCGCAATAAGGCTCTTCACTTGCATCTTGACACGGACATCTTATCTCCGTCTCGTTCTTTTGAAGCATCTCGGCCGCGGACCTCAAAACCTATTCACGATGCCTTCGGTCATCGTGCGGACCATCATCGCTTGTGGGGTGAAACAAGCGATATTTTAGAACCAAACAAAATTTGGCATGACTTTCCTAAAATAGGACCAAAAGAATGCTTAATGCCAAAATTCTCTTGAAGCGGAAATGAATCAACATTCCGGCAAAATATTGGCAACTATCACATTTCAAATACGGTACACCTCCAAACACAAACACATATGCAACACCACAAACATATGCAACACCACGAACATACATAGATCTAGCTAGGCCGTAAAAAGTGCATGTGCACATTGTTGTAAGGAGAACAACCTAAATATAGCTTCCCCTTACTTACCTATTAAAACAAGGTAATTTAACCATTTAATTTGAATGAATCTATGGTGGAAATGAGGTGAAAAGAGGAGGCACCGAGACAAGGAGGAGGTGGAGAGAATGAAGTGGGGAGAAAGTGAGTGTGTGGGTAGGAGAGGCTGTCCTAAATATCTTGTTGCTGCCCACTTACTAATGGCGCACCTCTTGCATGTGCGCCATTAGTAATTACAACTACTAATGGCGCACTTAAGCAGGATCGCCATTAGTATGTTTGGATAAGCGCACTAGTTCAAAAAAATTCTATACTAATGGCGCACCACTGCAGTGCGCATTAGTAATTACAACTACTAATGGCGCTTGGGCAGGATCGCCATTAGTATGTTTGATAAGCGCACTAGTTCAAAAAAATTCTATACTAATGGCGCACCTACTGCACGTGCGCTACAACCTAATGGCTCACTTGGGCGGATCGCCATAGTATGTTTGGACAAGCGCACTAGTTAAAAAATTTGATACTAATGGCGCACCCATAGCATGGTGCGCCATTAGTAGTTAAACTCTAATGGCGCATCAGATGGTGGTGCGCCATTAGTATCTAATGGCGCACCATCTTTCAGTGCGCCATTAGTCAATCCATCTATAGCCCTTTTCCTAGTAGTGGCAGCAGACATAGCGGCGGAACAGCGTACTGCGAAACACGGCGAGTCAGCGCAGGATTCGGTGGCTCGAAATCCGGTCAGCGGAAAAATCCGTTCAAAAGAAACAATCGCGACCATCCAGTCTGGACCGCATACTTGAGCGCTCGTGCCAAATTCATGGCACCTGGATAAGCCACAAACCACACTAACGAGAGTCTTTGGGTGTTCAAACAGGCGGTAAAATAAATTCGAAAACAAGGACAAGGGGCTGCACGTGGCGATGACGAGGCCGCGTCGAACACGAGGAGGCGAAGAAATTTCCTCCCGGTGAAAAGCGGTCAACATGATCTCGCCACCCATATTCCCAAGCGAGGCGAGCGAGCACTACGGGGCGTCTATGCGATGGAGCATCGCCCCAAAATTCAACCCATGGTCAGCTGTCCGATCACCTTAGCATCCGTCATGGCGGTTCAGCGCATTGGTCCTAGACCCAATCATCGACGGATTCCACCTCCGCTGAGTCCTTATGGATGGCGGCAGCACGAACCTGCTTTATCGGGACACGGTCGCAAAATGGGCATCGACCCCGAGATCAAGCCCACAAAACCACCTTCAAAGGTGTAATTCCAGGAGTAGAGGCCCGTTACGGGCTCCATAACTACTGGAAGTGGTCTTCGGATCTCCGGATAACTTCAGCGAGGAGTTAATCTTTGATATCGTCCCTTTCGCGGTGGTTATCACGCCTGCAGGGCGAACCGCATTCTTCGATTCAATGAGGTACCACACTCGCATACCTCAAGCTCAAGATGCGGGACCTCGCGGGCTCATAACAGTCCAGCGGAAACATGGACCGCTCTCTCGTGCAGAAGAGCATGCTGCAGCCCTCGCAGCGAAATGCGATGCAGCCTTCTCGGCAAACCACCAATCCGGTGACAACAACCCGAACACCGTCAAGCGAGTCGGAGCACCCTGCCAGGATCGCCGAGCACGCCAAAGCGCGACTAGCAGTCCGGCCTCCGCTCAAGCCCCATCAAAGCAGCACTTCGTGCGCAGCGTATACAATCGCCTCAAAATACCATGGGCATAGGCGGGGCCTTGTGACTCAGTCAACGGTCGGTATAACCGCAACATACTATAACCCCTTTATCTTTTAGGACACTACAATATCATCAATATCAATCAATCGAAGTAGGGTTTTACCTCCATCGAGGGCCCGAACCTGGTAAAACATCGTGTCCCTTGCCTCATGGTACCATTAGCCTTAGGCGCAGATCGGGACCCCCTACCGAGATCCGCGGTTTTGACACCGACACCCATTATGTTCTTCCGTTAATGTGAGCCCCATCAAGAAGATCCAGCTATTCTTGCGCATCTCCTTTGATGGCGTCAGGTTTTGCTGGATAGCGTGGGCAAAACAAATGCTCGTTTATTTAGTCCCAACTCGCCACCGGGAAGAGTCGGACTTGTTTATAACAAGCGCGGTAGCTAAGCACGTCCCTGAGGACATGCAATAAAATTGGAAAGATAAAGAGAAGATTAGCATAGCCCTGCGCAGGATAACATGCACAAATCAAGGAATGTTTTAAAAATTAGATTTTCCACGAAGTCCATGGAGCCTTCTTTCTTGCACTTGCGTGTGCTGCTATTCTTATAGAAAGGCCCTTTACTTTCCCTTCTCTATCAAGAGGCCCTCAGTAGTTCCTTTTTAAATTTAGATCCACGCTTTCTCTTCTTTGTTATTGTAGATACATCCTTTCTGTAGTAACCTTTTAGCCTTTTAATCTATTATTACATGTTTTTGGGGTAGTCTTTCATTTGAGTCCTTCTACATGTAGTATATTCCTTCAAAAATTATTGTCTTTGTTCCTTAATCTTAATTGTGATTTGGTCATAATGCAAAAACATGTTTCCTTAATCTAATTGGCTTATGTTACCACCTAACAAACTCATCTAACACTTGTGAAAAACTCTCGAACACTAGCATTGGATTCTGGTATCACCTAAAGAATCCTTTTCAAACCTTTCTATCTTTAGTGTACAATAACCAGCGGTCAACATTATGTAGGTCATAACAAGTGAAATCTCAATCTTCGTGAGAAACTTATGCATGTTGCATATCCTTTTATATATCGGTCAAACCAAAGACACGGTAAGCTAGCTTAGCATGAACCTTTTAGAGCTATGATCTTGGCAGCGTGTCGCATGGCAACAACTAGATCGCATAATCTCCTTCATGCAACAAGTTTGCTTCATCCACCTTCCAGCTTGAACAACCGAAGGATTTATTGATCCTTCTTTCCTAAGCGTACATGTGCCCTCCCCGTGCGGCAAAAACTATAGTATTTTTTAGTGTCCAAGCATCGTTCATTATTCCTAGTAATGAAAAAACACGGGAGCCATTATGCTCTTCCATTAATGTGGGCCACATAAAGAGATCGATCTGTCTTGGCGGCCCATTCTTGCCGATGGCATCTGGGTTTAGCTGGACAGCGTCGTGGGCAAAAAAATGCTCGTTTGTTTAGTCCCACATCAGCCGCCTGGAGTCGGATTGGTTTATAAGGCGAGCGGCAGCTAGCATCGTCCCTTGGGGACATCCGATAAAATTGGAATGATCTGAGAGAAGATTAGCATGGCCCTGGCAAGGATGACACGCACAAATTTAGAAATGGTCCAATTTTTTTGAGATTTTCCACGCAAGTCCGTGGAGACTTCTTTCCTGCACTTGTATGTGATGCTATTCTTATAGAAAGGCCCTTTAGTTTCCTTCTCTTTCGAGAAGCCCTCAATACTGCCTTTTTAAATTGAGATCCACGCTTTCTCTTCTTTGTTATTGTAGACACATCCTTTCTGTTGTAACCTTTTAGCCTTTTTAATCTATTGTTACATGTTTTTGGGTTAGTCTTTGTTTAAGTCCTCCTACATGTAGTATATTCCTTCAAAAAATTATTGTCTTTGTTCCTTAATCTTAACTATGATTCAGATTAAATGCTAAAACATGTTTCACTAATATAATTTGCTTATGTTACCACCTAACAAACTCATCTAAGACTTGTGAGAAAAGTATCTGAACACTAGCAATGGATTCTGGTATCACCGAAAGAATCCTTTCTTCAAACCTTTCTATCTTTAGTGCACAATAACCAGCGGTCAACATTATGTAAGGCCACAACAAGTGAAATCTCAATCTCTGTAGAAAATTATGCATGTTGTGAAGGAAATATGCCCTAGAGGCAATAATAAAATTTATTATTTATTTCCTTATATCATGATAAATGTTTATTATTCATGCTAGAATTGTATTAACGGAAACATAATACATGTGTGAATATATAGACAAACAGTATGCCTAGTATGCCTCTACTTGACTAGCTTGT
>JAHIAM010011458.1:0-12118 GCA_021605205.1 Aegilops longissima
AGTACGAGGTCACGGCACCTCCGTGTTCAGCACCGTTCAGCTCGATGGCGATCCCGGACTCCGATCCATCGGGTGTCGGGATGAGTTCCATCAACCTGACGGTGTGGTGGCGATGATGATGCTCTACCGGCGAGGATTCGCCTAAACTCACGATGATATGACCGAGGTGGAATATGGTGGAGGGGCACCGCCTGCGCTAAGGAGCGATCCGTAGATCAACTTGTGTCTAGGGTGCCCCCCTTGTATATAAAGGAGCAAGGGGTGCGGCGGCCCTAGGAGGCGGCGGAGGATCCTACTCCCGGAGTAGGACTCCCCCTCCTAGTTCGATTAGGACTTGGGGGAGGGAAGAGAAGCCCCCTTCCTTGTCCTATTGGGACTAGGGGGAGAAAGCGTGACCTGCCCTGGCGACCCTCTTCTTCTCCCTCATGGCCCACTGGGCCCATTAACCCCGGGAGGTTCGGTAGCCCCGGTGTTCGGTAAAATCGATTTCACGGAACTATTCGAAGTCAAACATAGGCTTCCAATATATCAATCTTTATGTCTCGACCATTTGAGACTCCTCGTCATATCCATGATCACATTCGGGACTCGAACAAACTTGATACATCAAAACTCATAAAATTATCATCGTAACGTTAAGCGTGCGGACCCTACGGGTTGAGAACTATGTAGACATGACCTAGAACTATTCTCAGTCAATAACCAATAGTGGAACCTGGATGTTCATATTGGTTCCTACATTTCTCTGAAGATCTTTATCGGTCAAACCCATAACAACATCGTCGTTCCCTTTGTCATCGGTATGTTACTTGCGAGATTGATCGTCGGTATCCAATACCTAGTTCAATCTCGTTACGGCAAGTCTCTTTACTCGTTCCGTAATACATCATTTCATAACTAACTCATTAGTTACAATGCTTGCAAGGCTTAGGTGATGAGTATTACCGAGAAGGCCGAAGATACCTCTCAGAGCAATCGGAGTGACAAAACCTAATCTCGAATTATGCCAACTCAACATATACTTTTGGAGACACACCTGAGAGTACCTTTATAATCACCCGATTCGTTGTGACGTTTGGTAGCACACAAAGTGTTCCTCCGATGGCAGGAGTTGCATAATCTCATAGTTGCGAGGAACTTTGTATAAGTCATGAAGAAAGCAATAGCAACATACTAAGCGATCAAGTGCTAAGCTAACGGAATGGGTCAAGTCAATCACATCATTCTCCTAATGATGTGATCCGATTAATCAAATGACAACTCATGTCTATGGTTAGGAAACATAACCATCTTTGATTAACGAGCTAGTCAAGTAGAGGCATACTAGTGACACTCTGTTTGTCTATGTATTCACACATGTATTATGTTTACGGTTAATACAATTATAGCATGAATAATAAACATTTATCATGATATAGAAATAAATAATAACTTTATTATTGCCTCTAGGGAATTTTCCTTGTCTCCCCTTGAAAGTCAATAATCTAGATTACCAAATGATTCTAACACCCATGGAGTCTTGGTGCTAATCATGTTTTGCTTTCGTGAGAGAGGCTTAGTCACATTCGCAACATTCAGATCCTATGTAAAATCTCTATGTCTCCACTTGGACTTGGTCCCGAATGGAATTAGGCGTCTCTTGATGTGCTTGGTCCTCTTGTGAAATCTGGATTCCTTTGCCAAGGCAATTGCAGTTTTACGAAGATCTTCATTGGTCGATGCACTAGGTATAACACCTATTGGGAAATGAACTCCTTCATCCAGACTCCTTCATTTCTGCTTCGAAGCATTACTCCGCTTCACATGTAGATCCCCACGGCCTTTGTTTAGGCACCAACACAGCTCCCCGTTTAATAAAAATCATCCATTTTGCGATTTAGAATGTCGGGGATCGGTGTCAAAGCTTGCATCGATGTAACCCTTTCGACAAGCTCTTTGTCACCTCCATAAGCGAAAAATATCCTTAGTCCTTTTCAGGTATTTCAGGGATTTTGATCCTGTCCATGATCCACTCGGATTACTTTGGTACCTCCCTCCTAAGCTAATAGCAAGGCACACATCAGTCGGTACACAACATTGCATACATGATAGAGCCTATGGTAAGCAAGGGAACTCCTTTCATTTCTCTTATCTTCTGGGTGGTGGGCATTGAGTCGACTCAATCTTACCTTTTCGGGCAAGAACCCTTTCTTTGCCGGTCCATAATGAACTTTTCAAGACTTTATCAAGGTATGTGCATTGTGAAAGTCCAATCAAGGTCTTGATCTATCTCTATAGATCTTGATGCCCAATATTAAGCAGCTTCACGAGGTCCTTCATTGAAAAACTTTTATTCAAGTATCCTTTTTGCTATGAAATTCTATATCATTTCCAATCAACAATATGTTGTCCAATATAATAGAAATGCTCTGAGCTCCCCTCACTTTCTTGTAAATCGGGCTTCTCCAAAGTGATAAAATCATATCTTTGATCACACTATCAAATTTATTCAACTCAGAGGCTTGCGGACCGATTGATCGTTGGACCACACTTTGTTAGCTCCTTAGGATCGACAAAACCTTCGGTTGCATCATATACAACTCTTCTTCAAATCCATTCAAATGCAGTTTGACATCCATCCCATTTTCATAATCATAAAATCCGGAGATTGCTAACATGATTGGACGGACTTGACCCTCGGTGAAAGGTCTCATCATAGTCAACTCCTTGAACTTGTCGAAAACCTTTGCAACAAGTCGAGCTTTGTAAATAACATTACCGTCGGTCGGTCTTCTTCTTGAAAATCCATTTATTCTCTATTGCTTGCCGACCATCGGGCAAGTCAACCAAAATACACTTTGTTCTCATACATGGATCCCATCTCAGATTTCATGCCTTCAAGCCATTTTGGAATCTGGGCTCACCATCCTTCTTCATAGTTTGGGTTCACCATGATCTAGTAGCATGACTTCTAGAATAGGATTACCGTACCACTCTGGTGTGGATTTTATTCGGTTGATTCTGATTCGTAAAACTTGATCTGAAGTTTCATGATCATCATCATTAACTTCCTCACCAATGGTGTAGGTGTCACGAGGAACCGATTTCGTGATGAACTACTTTCAATAAGGGAGCTTTTACCTCATCAAGTTCCTTTCCTCCACTCACTTCTTTCGAGAAAACTCCTTCTCTAAAAGGATCCATTCTTAACCGAATGTCTTGCCTTGGATCTGTGATAGAATGTATACCCAATTGTCTCCTTTGGGTATCCTTGAAACACATTTTTGATTTGGGTTCAAGCTTATCGGTTGAAGCTTTTCACATAACATAAAAACTTTCAAAGCGACAACTTTGGTTTCTTGCCAAACCATAGTTCATAAAGGTCGTCTCAGGTTTGATGGTGCCCTATTTAGCGTGAATGCGGGTTCTAAAGCATAACCCCAAAGCGATAGCGGTAAATCGGTAAAGACATCATAGATGCACCATATCTAGTAAAATCGATTATGATGTTGGACACACCATTATCTTTGTGGTGTTCGGTGGCGTGAGTTGAAACTATTCGCATTGTTTCAAATGTAGACCAAACTTTAACTCAAATATTCTCCTCCATGATCAGATCGTAGAAACTTTATTTTCTTGTTCGATGATTTTCAACTTCACTCTGAAATTCTTTGAACTTTTCAAATGTTTGATTTATGCTTCATTAAGTAGATATACCCATATGCTTAAATCATCTGTGAAGGTGAGAAAATAACGATATCCGAGCTTCAACATTCATCGGACCACATACATACTATGTATGATTTCCAACAAATCTTGCTCTCTCCATACAACGGAGGCGGTGTTTTAGTCATCTTGCCCATGAGGCCGGTTACATAAGTACCAAGTGATTCATAATCAAGTGGTTCCAAAAGTCCATCTATGGAGTTTCTTCATCGCTTTACCGATATGACCTAAGCGGCGGTGCCACAAATAAGTTGCACTATCATTATCAACTCTGCATCTTTTGGCTTCGACATTATGAATATGTGTATCACTCTTGGAGATTCAATAAGAATAGAGCACTCTTCAAGGGTGCATGACCATAAAGATATTACTCATATAATAGAACAACCATTATTCTCGATTTAAATGAATAAGCGTCTGCATTAAACAAGATCCAGATATAATGTTCATGCTCAGGCGGCACCAAATAACAATTATTTGGGTCTAAAACTAATCCCGAAAGTAGATGTAGAGGTGGCGTGCCGACCGCGATCACATTGACTTTGGAACCGTTTCCCAGCCGTCACCTCGTCCTTTGCGGTGCTTTATTGTGTCCATGTTTGAGTTGCAAATATTAGCAGAACCGATATCAAATACCAGTGCTCTGCGAGCTCTAGTAAGGTACACATCAATAACATGTATATCACATATACCTTTGTTCACCTTGCCATCCTTCTTATCCGCCAAATACTTGGGGCAGTTCCGCTTCCGTGACCAGCTTGCTTGCGGTAAAGCACTTTCGAGTTTAGAGCTTAGGTCGGACTTGGGTTTCTTTTCTTGAGCAGCAACTTGCTTGCTGTTCTTCTTAAAGTTCCTTCTTCTTTCCTTTGCCCTTTTCTTGAAACTAGTGGTCTTGTTGACCATCAACACTTGATGCTCCTTCTTGATTTCTACCTCCGCAGCTTTTAGCATTGCGAAGAGCTCCGGAAGTGTCTTGTTCATCCCTTGAATATTATAGTTCATCACGAAGCTCTTGTAGCTTGGTGGCGTGATTGGAGAATTACATCAATGACACTATCATCCGGAAGATTAACTCCGGTTGAATCAAGTGATTATTATACCCGGATATTTTGAGTATATGCTCCTTGTGAAACTATTCTCCTCCATCTTGCAGCTATAGAACTTATTGGAGATTTAATATCTCCAATCCGGGCATTTGCTTGAAATATTAACTTCAACTCTGGAACATCTCATATGCTCCATAGCGTTCAAAACATCGTTGAAGACCGGTTCTAAGCCGTAAAGAATGGCTTTGAACTATAGAGTAGTCATCGACTTTGCTCCGGGCGTTCAAACTTGGCGTTGCTCCTGCGGGCTGGCACCCGGCGGTGCTCGGGCGTAATTCTTCGTGCAGCAATGAGGATAATCCTCAAATTCGGACCCGTCCGTGTAATTCTACCATCATCTTTCAACTTTGCTTTCTCAAGGGCAGCATTAAAATTCAACGGAACAATAACACGAGCCATCTATCTACAACAAACATAGATAAGCAAAATACTATCGGTGCTAAGTTCATGATAATTTTAAGTTCAATTAATCATATTAGAACTCCCACTTAGCAGACATCTCTCTAGTCATCTAAGTGAACCGTGATCCAAATCAACTAAACCATAACCGATCATCACGTGAGATGGAGTAGTTTTCAATGGTGAACATCACTATGTTGATCATATCTACTATATGATTCACGCTCGACCTTTCGGTCTCCGTGTTAGAGGCCATATCGCATATCTAGGCTCGTCAAGTTTAACTGAGTATTAGGTGTGCAAACGGCTTGCACCGTTGTAGATGGACGTAGAGCTTATCACACCGATCATCACGTGGTGTCTTGGCACTAAGAACTTTGGCAGGGTGCATACTCGGAGAACACTTCTTGATAATTTTTAGTGAGAGATCATCTTAAAATGCCTAGTCAATCAAAGCAAGATAAGATGCATAAAGGATAAACATCACATGCAATCAATATAAGTGATATGATATGGCCATCATCATCTTGTGCTTGTGATCTCCATCTCCGAAGCACCATCATGATCACCATCGTCACGCGTGACACCTTGATCTCCATCGTAGCATCATTGTCGTCTAGCCAACTATTGCTTTCGACTATCGCTACCGCTTTGATAAAGTAAAAGCAATTCATAGCGTTGCATTTCATACAATAAAGTGACAACCATATGGCTCTGCCAGTTATCGATCTTCGGTTACAAAACATGATAATCTCATACAATAAAATATAGCATCACGTCTTGGCGATATCTCATCACAACATGCCTGCAAAACAAGTTAGGCGTCCTCTACTTTGTTGTTGCAAGTTTTACGTGGCTGCTTTACGGGCTGAGCAGAACCGTTCTTACCTACGCATCAAAACCACAGCGATAGTTTGTCAAGTTGGTCTTTGTTTTAACCTTCCAAGGACGAGGCGTACACCTTAGTTCAACTAAAGTGGAGAGGCGGACACCCGCCGTCACCTTTAAGCAGCGAGTGCTGCGCGGTGAAACCAGTCTCGAAAAAGCGTCAGCGTAATGTCGGTCGGGCACTTCATCTCACAATACCGCTGAACCAAAGTATGACATTGTAACATCCCAAATTTTCAATTTGGAATGTTATACATTAGTCATCATGCATATCATATTTTCTCGCATTTTCCGATCCTAAAAATTCCCAAACTCAAGGACCCTCGGAGAAGTTGGAAGTTTCATAATTTTCATATTTGGGATCTCTCAAATTTTGAAAATAGGATCATTGGATTATTTAAATTATCTTCATAAAGTTTTCCTATAAAAATATCTTGAGGGAATAATATGACTTTCCCAAACAAATAGGAAAAATGAAGATATTATAAATAAACCAAATTTGGGTTTTGGAATTTATTTTGCTTAGGCAAAAATGAGCATTTAAAATTTTTATGCATGTATTTTGTTTTTAAAGTTCATTTTGTTCGACTCATTTTTAGGAGTGGAGAAAATTTGTTTTAATTAATTTGGAGTTATTTGATATTTATTTTAATTGTTTTGTTTTAAATTTTTTAAAAAAAAAAACAGCGCCCCTTGAGGGAGCCCGAGCCCGGCCATCTCCCTCCCTCTCGCTGCGCCCCTCAGTCCCGCCGCCCCTGACCCCGCCGCGAGTCCCTGAGCCCGCCTCCCTTGGCCCCCTCCCAAGCCACCGGCCGCCTCTCTCCCCCTCCCTCATTAAATACCCCCGGCCCCCTCTCTCTCTCTCCACATCGCCCCTTGCCCTTGCCCTCGCGCTGAACACGCCCGCCGTCGCCCGGACCCCCACGCCCTCGGCCTTGAACCCCACGAGCCTGCCCGGGACCTCCGCGGATCATGGAGGTAGCCGCCCCAGGCCCGGTCGGTTTATCCCCTCGAACCGTCCGGTTTTTAAAAAAATATATGTTGGTTTTTTAAAAAAACCTAGATTGTTTATTTTTTGGTTTTCTTATTTAGCAGACGTTCACGAACCGTTCGTTTCAATGAAACAGCGTTCGTTAGATTAGATTCATTATGACGTTTGCTTTTTAACTCGTTAAATCGTTTTCTTTTAATGGATTAATCCGTTATTTTCTAATTTGATTTGATCTGATTTTCAAAACTGTTTTATTTCTCTCGTTTATCGAATCGGGTGATTCAAGCGCTGGAGTTTAAAGAAACCGCCGTTCACTACCCTACTTTCACGGTTTTGCCCTGTGAAATTTTGACCTAATTTCAGATCGCTAAGAGATGTTCTCTCTCGAGTTTGACTTTCGGAGTTTGTTTTGATTCGATTCTTTTTCAACGGGGTTCTTAAGTTGAACTCTTTGGTTAGATCTTTTATTAGATTTCCTGTGCATTAGATGAATACTTATTGTATGCTTGTTGTTTGTCGGTTAGATCACCGGAGTGCCTTGTTCCTTTCTTGGGACTCGCGGATCATCGGAAAGGCAAGTAACACTTTGATCATACCCTTCTCATACCCAGTTTTATGCATTAGATCTATTCCTCAAACACTTGCATGATTAGGATCTAATTAAATTGTGGGTTTGGGAAGTAGATTGAGTAGTACCTATTACTGTTTTACTTATGAAACCTTGGGAGTTACTTCTCGTTTGCTTGTTCATGCCATGCTATGCTAGTAGGCGTGGATTGGGTGAGTGAATATCCATGACAGATGTGAGATTGTTTAATTAATGGTTTATCTAAGGTGGCAACCTAACACATCTGGGTGGATTGAGGCACTGGTTTCTATCGAGGACTTACTTTTTCTTGGACCGCCACCCGGGCTCTAAGGGATCATAAGATTATTCAAGCTGGAAACTTCCGTGTGCAGCCACAAGCCAATTATGGGCTCTGGCGTAGTTGACTAAGTCGTCCGAACTCTTACGGGTAGGCTAGGCTGATGTAGGGGATGTAGGTTGTGCGGTCTACCCACATGTAAGGTGCTAAGCCCGAAAACTATGTCTCGGTCATCCGTTTCTCAAACACCATGTAGTCACGAGAATCAAGCGGGCGATCGAGTCTTTGGGGAAAAGTCCAAAACCTCTGGAGTGTATAAACTAATCATGATTAGGTGTCCCGGTTATGGACAATTTGAGTATCGGTACTTGATTATCATGTGAATCTCAACATGTTACTTTAAATAAAAGTTATTGGGTTTTGATGAGTACTTTTTAATTGGGATTGAGGATCTTGTCAACCATCTTCAATGTTTAACAACCACCATGATAGTTAAATAAAATTATTCCTTTGATGTAGGGAAAAATCAGCTTTATGCAAATGTAACGTAGAGGCCTTACCACCAAAATATGCATGTAGTATAGGCTTATTCATTTTGCTCTTTATGGCATTGCGGCATATTCCATGTTTGACCCGTTTGGGCTGCAACTTTTCACGTTCGAGACTTTTGAAGACAGTAAGGTGTTAGGTGGTGGTTCTATACTCGGTGATGCCGTTGGAGTTGATGGACTCGCTTATCTTCCAAGCCTTCCATTGTTATTATTAGATGGCCTTAAGCCATATTTGTATTCAGTTCCTTTGTGGACAACGATGTAATAAGTGTGTGATTGCTACTCTTATAAATCCTTGAAATCTTGTGTGGTGTCGGCCTTGATCCGGGGATGACCGAGCCGGACGCTAGATCCATTGGTCAGGTGCTCTGAGAGAATGGTATCGAGCACCACCTGTGAGAACCACGACCACTAAGTTAAAGCCATAGATCCTCTCTCTTCCCATTTCTAACTCCTCATCTTTTCTACTCTCTTTAGGATGGCGGGCCGAAGATCAAGTACACCCAACGGATGAAGGCACACCTTTTGGATTTCACTTGAAGGAAGTTACTAAGTACACGAACATTGGAACCAAGCTTCACGGAACTTTCAAGCCACTCTGCACGAAAGGCTGGAAGATTCATGCTCACGTTCGGGAAGGACATTGCCCCAATCACCAAGCCAATAGATAGTGTTTCGGTGCACCCCTTGGAGTGGGAAGGAGCATGGCAGCTCACATCACCATGGGGCGCATTGGAGAATTTATCAAGAAGATCTCAAGGACACCATCTACCAGATTTGCGGCCCGAGATGACAAGCGGGGCGTCGTCAACACCAAGAAGGATAGGTCCATTGCAGCATTCATCCGGAGTTAAACCAGCACATTCGGCGCGGGAGAATCAAATGTGCAATGACATGTTGGAGTTGGGCGAAGGAAAGGATCATCGGTGGAAGAAGAACTAAAGACTACGCCAAAGGACTACATGGGCGAGATCGTAGCTACGGCAAGACACAATAACGATCTTAAATCGAGATCGAAGAACTCAAAAAGAAGTTGGGCTCGGGAATGAAGACCGGTATGGAACACCCACTACATCAACATTGGCGACTCGATTCGGATCCAAGTGAACCCGATTTTGAAAGGCGAATGGGGAACATGGAGTCTTCCACGGTTCAAATTAGTAGAAGTCCCCACATATTAGTAGTATTCCCTCCATGTAAACCTTTATAGTACCGCACTTTTGCGATAGTTAGATCGTTGTAACCCTTGTTTGATTGAATGAAGTGATTTTGTGTGATTTGCTCATGTGCATTTGGGTAGTGATTTCCCCTTAGACCTCATTCTATTCTACTTTCTCTCCTTTTTCTAAACCCTTGGATGCCTCAGGGCCGACCCGGTTCGTTTTCCCTTGGAGATCCCCAATTGATCCAGCAGGAGAATACCCTGATTCAAACATTGGTGCGAGAACAACAACAACAACAACAACAACCCGCCACCACCACCACCGGATCATCGACTTCGTTTCCTTAGGCTGAACCGCGGTGTATTCGATAACACCAGGCCAATTGTAGCAGATTGGCTCCATGAATAGGAAGGGGCGACCCCTGCGGGATGCCAGATGGTGAAAGAGTGAAGTTTGCAGCACATCGGCTTGAAGGACCCCGGGCGGCATGGTGGGAGAATTTCACAACCACTTATCCCGTGAAACCTTGTCCATGGGACGGTTTAACAAGCTTCCCGCCCATGTTTGGCAGGGCCATGGCCATGGAAGCGTGAGTTTACCTTCGCCAAGGAGGAAGGACTGTTGGCGGTATTGGATGACTTTAGCAAACTAGCACGTTATGCCCCGGATGGCGTTCTCGGATCGACTAAGCGGAGAAGTTTCTAGAAGGTGAATGATGAGTTACATGCCGTTGATGGTAGCAAGTTTCAACAACTACCGGGAGTTAGTAGACCGAGCTCTCATGATTGAGGAAAGCGGCGACAAATTGAGAACCTGGCGGAAGTATGGACAAGGAAAGTATAACTGGGATCAATGAAGCCTCGTTAACCCCTAAATCAGAATTCAGTTTCCATACCCATGGAGGAGGTAATCGCACAACCATAATGGCACCAAGAATGGGAGCAGGGAATGGAGGAAACAGCAGACAGAACCGCACCAACCGTCTACACCATCCAAGGTAGACACGAGTCACATTACTTGCTTTAAGTGCCTTAAGGCGGGCATTATGCAAATGACTATCGAAGGCGAATGGAAATGGCAATGGAAGCTACGGAAAAAGCCCAACCCTTTCAGCAGGGGACAAGTGAACCACATTGATGTGGAGGAGGTTGAAGATCAGCCGGATCACGATGTCGGTAAGTTTTGGTTAAGTCATTCTGCGTTGTTCTTTTTGATCTTGGTGCATCGCATTCATACATATCAAGGGATTTGTGGATAAGTACGATTACCAACCCAAGCCCTTAGGTCACCCATGCTAGTAACCTCACCGGGCAGTCATGGCTAGTAAATGGTGTGATCATTGCCACCTGGATTGGACACTATGTTTCCCCTCGGACCTAATAGTTCGGAATCCCAAGGATTGGATGTGATATTAGGAATGGATTGGTTATCAAAGTATGGAGGAAACATAGATTGTACCACAAGGTCAATTTTGCTCACCCACGGAAGGAAGAAGGATTAAGTATGTATCACGGCACCGGCAGGAGAGCACAAGTTAATTGCTTAAGAGGGTGTCGGAAGAAGTACCGTGGTGAAGGATTATCTGATGTATTTCGGAAGAGTTGCTAGAATGCCGCGGATAGAGACATTGAGTTTTTGATCGAGTTGTTGCGGGAACAGGCCCGATATCGAAGCGACCGTCAGGATGCCATAAAGGATTTGGCAGAAATTAAAAGCAGATTAAGGAACTATTGGATAAAGGTTTTATTAGCCCAAGTTCTTCACCTTGGGGATCACCCGTTTTGTTGGTGGAGAAGAAGGATGGATCGTTGAGAATGGTTGTTGATTATCGTGGATTGAATGAAGTAACAATCAAGAACAAGTACCCACTACCGATGATAAATGATCTGTTTGATCGCTTGCAAGGAGCCAAAGTGTTTTCTAAGATTGACTTGCGATCGGGTACCATCGTTGAAGATTAGGAGCAAGACATACCCAAGACAGCATTTACCACAAGATATGGACTGTATGGTATACCGTTATGTCATTTGGATGACTAACGCACCACCTATTTCATGAACCTGATGAACAAAGTGTTTATGGAGTTTTTGGACAAGTTATCGTGGTGTTCATTGATGACATTTGATTTTCTCGAAGAATGAAGAGGAACACAAGGAACATTTGAGATTGGTTTTGGAGGCGAGGAACACCGGTTGTATGCCAAGTTCACAAATGTGAATTTTGGTTAAAGTTGGATTTCGGACATGTTATATCCGGAGAAGGAATAGCAGTTGACCCCACAAAGGTTGAGACCGTAACCAAATGGGAAGCACCAGCGCAGTTGGAGAGATTGGGAGTTTCCTTGGACTCGCGGATACTACCGAAGATTCATTGAAATTTCTCAAGGATTGCAAAGCCTATGATGAATTGTTGAAGAAGGAAAACAAATTCATATGGGGGGTGAGGAATT
>JAHIAM010011464.1:0-17826 GCA_021605205.1 Aegilops longissima
TCGATGTAATCGGTGAACCTACCTCTACATCTACCTTGGGATTAGTTTTAGACCTGAATAATTGTTATTTGGTGCCGGTTGAGCATGAACATTATATCTGGATCTTGTTTGATGTGAGCGGTTATTCATTTAAATCGAGAATAATGGTTGTTCTATTTATATGATTAATATCTTTTATGGTCATGCACCCTTGAAGAGTGGTCTATTTTTTGAATTTCGATAGTAGTGATACATATTCATAATATTGAAGCCAAAAGATGCAGAGTTGATAATGATAGTGCAACTTATTTGTGGCCTGCCGTTTAGGTCATATTGGTGTAAAGCGCATGAAGAAACTCCATACTAATGGACTTTGGAACCACTTGATTATGAATCACTTGGTACTTGCGAACCGTGCCTCATGGGCAAGATGACTAAAACGCCGTTCTCCGGAACTATGGGCGAGCAACGTTTGTTGGAAATCATACATCAGATGTATGTGGTCCGATGAAGTTGAGGCTTGCGGGGTATCATTATTTTCTCACCTTCACGGATGATTTGAGGATATGGGTATATCTACTTAATGAAACATAAGTCGAAACATTTGAAAAGTTCAAGGAATTTCAGAGTGAAGTTGAAAATCATCATAACAAGAAAATAAAGTTTCACGATCGATCGTGGAGGAGAATATTTGAGTTCTGAGTTTGGTCTTCATTTGAAAAATGCGGAATAGTTTGCAACTCATGCCACCGGAACACCGCGTAATGGTGTGTCCGAGCGTTGTCGTACTTTACTAGATATGGTGCGATCTATGATGTCTCTTCATGATTTACCGCTATCATTTTGGGGTTATGCTTTAGAGCGGCTGCATTCACGTTAAATAGGGCACCATCGAAATCGTTGAGACGCGCCTTATGAACTGTGGTTTGGCAAGAAACCAAAGTTGTCGTTTCTTAAAGTTTGGGGCTACGATGCTTATGTGAAAAGCTTCAACTGATAAGCTCGAACCCAAATCGGAGAATGTGTCATCATAGGATACCCAAAGGAAACTGTTGGGTACACCATCTATCACAGATCTGAAGGCAAGACTTTTGTTGCTAAATTTGGATCCTTTCTAGAGAAGGAGTTTCTCTCGAAAGAAGTGAGTGGGAGGAAAGTAGAACTTGATGAGGTAACTATACCTACTCCCTTATTGGAAAGTAGTTCATCACGAAACCGGTTCCTATGACACCTACACCAATTAGTGAGGAAGTTAATGATGATGATCATGAAACTTCGAGATCAAGTTATTACTAAACCTCGTATATCAACTAGAGTAAGATCTGCACGAGTGGTACGGTAATCCTGTTTTGGAGGTTATGTTACTAGACCATGACGAACCTCTGAACTATGAAGAAGCAATGGTGAGCCCAGATTCCACAAAATGGCTTGAGGCCATGAAATATGAGATGGGATCCATGTATGAGAACAAAGTGTGGACTTTGGTTGCCTTGCCGATGATCGGCAAGCCATTGAGAATAAATGGATCTTCAAGAAGAAGAGCGGACGGTAATGTTATCTATAAAGCTCGACTTGTTGCAAAAGGTTTTGACAAGTTCAAGGGTTGACTCGATGAGACCTTCTCACCCGATAGCGATGCTTAAGTCTGTCCGAATCATGTTAGCAATTGCGCATTTATGATTATGAAATTTGGCAAATGGATGTCAAAACTGCATTCTTGAATGGATTTGAAGAAGAGTTGTATATGATGCAACGGAAGTTTTGTCGATCCAAAGAGAGCTAACAAGTGTGCAAGCTCACGATCCATTTATTGGTGCAAGCCTCTCGGAGTTGGAATAAACACTTTGATAGTGTGATCAAAGCATTTGGTTTTATACAGACTTTTGGAGAAGCATGTATTTACAAGAAAGTGAGTGGGAGCTCGTAGCATTTCGATATTATATGTGGATGACATATTGCTGATTGGAAATGATATAGAATTTCTAGATAGCATAAAGGGATACTTGAATAAGAGTTTTTAATGAAAGACCTCGGTGAAGCTGCTTATATATTGGGCATCAAGATCCATATAGATAGATCAAGGCGCTTATTGGACTTTCACAAAGCACATACCTTGACAAAGTTTTGAAGAAGTTCAAAATGGATCAAGCAAAGAAAGGGTTCTTGCAGTGTTACAAGGTGTGAAGTTGAGTAAGACTCAATGCGACCTTGCGGAAGATAGAGAAGATGAAAGATGTTCCTATGCTTCAGCCATAGGCTCTATCATGTATGCAATCTGTGTGCAGACCTGATGTGCCTTGCTATAAGTTTAGCAGGGGGTACCAAAGTAATCAGGAGTGGATCATTGGACAATGGTCAAGAACATCTGAAAATACGAAAAGGACTAAGGATATGTTTCTCGTTTATGGAGGTGACAAAGAGCTAATCGTAAATGGTTACGTCGATGCAAGACTTTGATCCAGACGATTCTAAATCGCAAACGGATCGATGTGTTTACATTGAGCGGTGGAGCTATGTCGGTTGGTGCAGTTCTAAACAAAGCGTTGTGGCGGGATCTCGTGTGAGCGGAGTACATAGCTGCTTGGAAGCAGCAAATGAAGGAGTGCGGATGAAGGAGTTCATATCCGATCTAGGTGTCATACCTAGTGCATCGGGTCCAATGAAAATCTTTGTGACAATCTTGGTGCAATTGCCTTGGCAAAGGAATCCAGATTTCACGAAGAACCAAACACATCAAGAGGCGCTTCAATTCCATCCGGGATCTAGTCGGTGGGAGACATAGAAATTTGCAAGATACATACGGATCTGAGATGTTGCAGAACCGTTGACTAAGCCTCTTCCACGAGCAAAACATGATCACCAAGGCTCCATGGGTGTTAGAATCATTACTATGTAATCTAGATTATTGACTCTAGTGCAAGTGGGAGGCGAAGGAAATATGCCCTAGAGGCAATAATAAAGTTATTATTTATTTCCTTATATCATGATAAATGTTTATTATTCATGCTAGAATTGTATTAACGGAAACATAATACTTGTGTGAATACATAGACAAGCAGTGTCACTAGTATGCCTCTACTTGACTAGCTCGTTGATCAAAGATGGTTATGTTTCCTAGCCATAGACATGAGTTGTCATTTGATTAGCAGGATCACATCATTAGGAGAATGATGTGATTGACTTGACCCATTCCGTTAGCTTGCACACGATCGTTTAGTATTTGCTATTGCTTTCTTCATGACTTATACATGTTCCTATGACTATGAGATTATGCAACTCCGTTTACGGAGGAACACTTTGTGTGCTACCAAGCGTCTGCGTAAATGGGTGATTATAAAGGTGCTCTACAGGTGTCTCAGAAGGTACTTGTTGGGTTGGCGTATTTGAGATTAGATTTGTCCTCCGATTGTGGAGGGTATCTCTGGCCCTCGGTAATGCACATCACTATAAGCCTTGCAAGCATTGCAACTAATGAGTTAGTTGTGGGATGATGTATTACGGGCAGTAAAGAGACTGTAACACCTGGATGTAAAACTTCCCATTTGGCAATATATCAACTTGACCTCATCCTATTCTTGTGGGTTTTATTCATGTTTGGCCTCATCTTGTTTGGTTGTGTGGTTTTATTCTTTTCTTTGTCATATTTCCTTTTTAGTCTTTTTGCATTGGAGCTTCTTGTCATCATCTTATAGTGCATTTTCATCTCATGTCATCTCATGTTGCATTTTTTCATTCATGTTGTTGCCATGAGCATCATGGGCCTGAACCTTGTACCCCCCCCCTTTCAAACCATTGCACCATCACTTCTCTTTTCTTTCCCTTTTCTTCCATTCTTTGTGAGTGCCTTTTGCCTCCACCATAAATGTTCATCTTTTCCCCAATATTCTAACCACATGTACCTAGCCTCTCTGCCAAACTTCAGCTCTTTTGAAGTTGTTTTGGTTGAGCATTAAAATGGTTCAAGTTTGAAACCAATTCGAACTTGAATTATTTTACTTCCCTAAAATACCAGACCAATTTTATCAAATACTACATAATTTCAGGATCTTGAGAATATTGTCGGATCTCTCAAAATTCTTCCTTTTAATCTGTGCTTTTCCTTTTATTTACATCTAGAAGAAATTGGAAAAGAGTGCGGGAGGGCCGCCCTAGCTGGCGGCAGCCACACAGGCTCCGGCCTCCAAGCCGGCCCAGCTAACCAGCTCGCAGCCGGTGAAGCGCGCCAGCCCGCTCGTTCCTCTCCCCATCTTCGTGCACTGCTGGCAGTACACCCGCTAGGTTCTCTCACGTGGCCATCCGGCCCGCTCGGCGATGTCTGCCTGCTCCCCGCACCCACCTTTTCCCCCTCCTCTACGCCGTTGCCATGGGGACCTTGAGCACGAGGCCCAGCTGAGCTCGACCCGTCGCCCAGCCCCCTACTTATCCTCTCTCTCCTGCCCTCCGCCCCTAGGGTTTCCCTCTTCCTCTCGCCCGCCGCCGCCGGTGAAGGACCACAGATCCATCGCAGCTGCTCCGTCCGGCGCCAGCGAGGCGCGTGTCGTCGCCGGCGTGCTCTCCGGCCACCCCTAACCCTGAGACCGTGTCCATCTTCTTCCCGTCGTCTTCTCCTTCCACGGCGTCGACTACTGTCGCCGCGGACGACTAGTCCCTCGGCGTCCCGGCTTCCTCCTTCCTCTCGGTCAGAGCGGCAAGGTTGAGCTCCGGCTTCGATCCCGTCGGCCCGTCTCCGTCGACTACTTGGTGTCTTTGGGTGAGCTGGGTAACGCACCTCCCTCTCCCATCCTTTTCCTTGGCCTGTAGGCAACCGTGGGTCGCATCCGATCCGTGTCTTTCCGTGCTCGGCGTGCTCGGCGTAATCTGAAGGTTTTGGTTCGAGTGATGTTAGCCCGTGCGTGGGTGCCGTGTTCCCGCTCTGGTTCACCCCCGCCATGTCCCGTGGCGCTTCGCGCAGCCTCGTTCGCGCTCAGCGCGCAACTTTTCGAGTGCCGTAGCTGCTGCTGCCGGTCGCCCGCGGCCGCGAGAGAGTCGAGCCAGCTGCTTTCGAGATCGGCGCCTGTTTTCCCTTCTGCCGCCTGTTTTCCCTTCACCGGCGCGCCTTTCTCCCTTCCTTACGGCCGCGGAGAATCCATGCCGGTGAGTTACCGCCGTTGCCTCTGGCGCCGTCGTCTACTACTGTATGTATGAGTTGCTCGTCTGAGTGCTTTTACCTATAAGGGGCAGGCCCTCCCTATCGATCCGCCCACCTAGCCCAGTGGCTGCTGATGCGAAACCACACGGGGAGACCAGGTTCGATCCCCAGGCTGCATATTTCTCCCCCCTTTTTATTCCTATTACGACCTTTGTTAGTATGCGGTGTGACCCCTATCATACTCTCTAGGATGTATGTTTTTTTTTTTATTTTTATTTTATTTTGCTATTTGTTTTATTTTCGGCGAATATTCCATTTCTGGCATATAGAGTCTACATCCTTTTCGAGCAAGTCCATTTACGGACGTTTCCAAATATGGAAAATGCCATTTACATTACCTACCATTTTAGGCAGGTTTTGACTTTGTGCATTTGTGATGATTTTTCTGTAACCCTAACATATTATATATGTTTTGGGGTGAAAAATCCCACCAACTCAGTGGTGGCATTAGTTTCTGCATTTGAGCAAGTTCATGAACATGTCATTTTACATCATCTTTGTTAATGGCGGTTGTGCCATTCTTGTTTTGCTTGTCATTTCGAACCGTGCATCCGATTCGGTGATCTTTATATCGATTTCAACGAAATCATCTCATCTTTCAGTGGCATACTTGGTTTGCCAAGTTGATGCCTAGTTCATCATTACCTTCGGGGCTTTTATCGCATTGCATATCACATCTCGCATATCATGTCATGTTTTGCATCATGTTGCTTGTGCATTGCCGTGATTTATTATGGTTCCTTTGTTTGTGTTGTTGCTTTGGGTAGAGCCGGAGGCGAGTCGTGAGCGAGGAACCTGTTGAGAAGCACTTACGAGGATCAAGCTTTCGACAACTCGAGAACATTACTGAGCAAGATGACCATACCCTCGAAATCACTTCTATCTTTGCTATGCTAGTTGCTCGCTCTTTTGCTATGCCTATGCTTTCGATGCCTACCACTTGCTATCATGCCACCCATATTGCCATGTCAGCCCTAACCATCCTTTCCTAGCAAACCGTTGATTGGCTATGTTACCGCTTTGCTCAGCCCTCTTATAGCGTTGCTAGTTGCGGTGAAGTTGAAGTTTGTTCCTTGTTGGAACATGGAGATGTTGTTCCTTTTGGAACATGTTTACTTGTTGGGGATATCACAATATATATCTGCTATAATTAATACATCTATATACTTGGTAAAGGGTGGAAGGCTCGGCCTTATGCAGTGTTTTGTTCCACTCTTGCCACCTAGTTTCCGTCATACCGGTGTTATGTTCCTTGATTTTCGCGTTCCTTACGGTTGGGTGATTTATGGGACCCCCTTGACATTCGCTTTGAATAAGACTTCGTCGGCAAGGGCCCTTTGGTTTTACCATTTGCCACCTAAGCCTTTTCCCCGGGTTTTCGAGCCGAGGTCATCTTTATTTAACCCCCGGACGGTGCTCCTTGAGTCTTGGCCCGAACCGAAACAACTTCTGCGGGGCCTGCAGAAACTTCGAGGCTTGGTTTTACTCGTAGCTTGACTTATCCGGATGTGCCACGAGAGCGAGATATGTGCAGCTCCTATCGGGATTTGTCGGCTGTCAATCGGGCGGCTTTCTGGTCTTGTTTTATTCTTTGTCGAAATGTCTTGTAGTCCAGGATTCGAGATTGATCGGGTCTTCCGGTAGAAGAATATCCTTCGTTGACCGTGAGAGCTTATAATGGGCTAAGTTGGGACACCCTGCGAGGTAATATCTTTGAAAGCCGTGCCCGCGGTTATGAGGCAGATGGGAATTTGTTAATGTCGGTTGTAGAAAACCGAAGTTGACCTCAAATAAAATACACATCAACGGCGTGTGTACCGTGATGGTCTCTTCTGGTGGTCCGGGAAGTGAACATGATGTTGGAGTTATGTCGGCGTAAGTAGTTCAGGATCACTTCTTGATCGCTACTAGTTTCACGACCGTGCTTTGCTTCTCTTCTCGCTCTCTTTTTGAATGTAGCCACCATATATGCTAGTAAGCTTGCTGCAGCTCCACTTTACTACTCTGTCCTTCCTATAAGCTTAAATAGTCTTGATCTCATGGTGTGAGATTGCTGAGTCCCGTGACTCACGGATACTTCAAAACAGTTGCGAGTGCCGGCGATGCGGTCAGGTGACTCAAGCGAGCTCAAGTGGGAGTTCGACGAGGCGTGGTCGTTACTATGTGTCTTTTCCGGATGATCGATAGTGGTGCCCGGTTGGGACGATTCGAGGGATCATGTAGCATTTGGGGTATCTTCTTTTATTTTGGTTCCGTAGTCGGACCTTGAGTGTACTCTGAATGATGGATGTTTATTTATGTCTTGTGTGAAGTGGCATTTGTAAGCCAACTATGTATCTCTTTCCTTATGTATTACATGGGTTGTGTGAAGATTACCTCACTTGCGACATTGCTTTCAATGCGGTTATGCCTCTAAGTCGTGCCTCGACACGTGGGAATATAAGCGCGTCGAGGCGTTACAAGTTGGTAATGAGCCTTCCCGACTTAGAGGCCCCTACTTGATTGTTTCTTTGGCGTTGTTGAGTCTAGAATGGAAAATGTTTTGAGTCTTAGGATTATATATATCGGAATAGGATTCTTTTTACTCCCAGTCCTTAAATCGCTCTGGTGAGGTATCTGGCGTAAGTTTTGACTCTTCTCTCCTCAAATTTCACTAAATTTTTTAGGATCACGTGGGTATCTTGGAATCGTTCGATGGTTTTGTGGCGAGAACATTGTTCTTGGTGCCTCGACATTTAGGGGTTGTGGCGGTGTCCGGGAGTTGAGCTCCAGGTGTTGTCGTCACAATTTTATCGTTGCGATTCTGGAATACTGAGTTTTGCCGACATCGAAATCTCTTTTGTGCAGTTGTTGGTGAGATAACCCGATAACCCGATCTTTGGCGAGTCTGAGGGATATTGCCATGACTTGTATAACGGATGTTTTGAAGGTCGAGGTACCACGATTTCGAGATTTCTTGGTTATGTGTTGTGGATGGATCAATTTGGATCTAGGTATTGTTAGTTTGGGTGATATATTTTGTGTCCCTGTATCCCCAACACAGTTGCATAACCAGAAAGTTTGGGAGTTTATAGGTGGGAATTCTAGTAGCTTACAGGATATTCTTTCCGACGGATGTATGATTTGAGATTGGGGTTCAACGTCTAGTGGTCCGCCCATTCACGGTCGATTCGATGGTCGTGAGGCGTCTTAAAGAATCCTTGGCTATGCTGATTCGGGGCGTCTTGTTTGTCATTCGTGGCGTCCGCTATCACGTCGTGTCGTGTGGGCCCCACCACGAACACTTTGGTGAAATCTCTATCATGTGTTTGTTCGGCTCATTCTAAAGCCAATCTTTTGTTTCAGTTGTGATATTGAGTTGTTTCTAAAGCGGATGTTGTTTCCATATCTTTATCTAAGTGGCTTCTCACCTTAATGGACGCGTGATGATTAACTTTGGAATTCATTCGTTCATTCTTGTTGAATGTTTATTGTGAAGACTATATGTTGCAATTTCTATCCGTTGATTCTACTTATCTATTTGTCTATCAAAGGACTAACGGATGTCACCCTCTTGAGGATGGCTCCATGTAGCGTCGAATCGGATCGCAATGATGGGGATCGGTCAGACCCTCCACCTCCACCTCCGCCTCCGGAGGCTGGCAAGCTATCATGGCAGCCACCAATGCCAATGCTCGAGATGATTTTGCAGCTCTTGCAGAAGCGTACTCGAGGGCAAGGCAATCAAGGAAATCAAGGTCAAGGCAACAATCAGCCGCACTTTGCTACTCTCGATCGGTTCCTCGCTAATCAGCGAAGTCTTTCGGTTTACGTGCCGAGGCCACAGAGGCTCCGACGATTGGTTAGTGGACATCTGCAAGCATTTTGATTGTAGCAATGTCGGACACGAGGACTTTGTCAAGTTTGCATCGTTTCAACTCAAGGATCAAGCTCTTTGAGTGGTACCCGACAATACAAAGATTCGAGAGGAGGTCGTGTCATTACAGGGATGAGTTCGCGTGATTTGAGCTCATCACATTCGAAAAGTGTTGTTGAGAGCAAGCGTGAGGAGTTCCGCAATCTCAAGCAAGGCAACATGTACGTCTATCAATACAATATCCAGTTCGAAGCTCGCTTTCGTTTTGCTAAGCAAGGCGTACGATGAAAAAGTATGATCTATCAATTCGAGGTGGTGCGAGAGAAGATCTGCAATTAGCTCTTGTGCTTTTTGAGCGGATAAGTATGATGATTTCTACAACATGGCCTTTGAAGCAAGAAGCTGCCCAGCTCAAATGTGAGGCTTCTAAGAGAGAATCGAGGGGATGCAGTTCAGTCTTCTTCTTCCTCTCAAGTGGCAGCTAAGCAGCGAAGTTCTACCTTCCTCCTCCTCCGTTCCGTCGGCCTTATCGCGAGAAGAACTCAGGTGGCGTGGATCTTCCCACCCACCCAACCCAAGCTATCAGAACAAGTCTAATTCTCAAGCTCCAAGGTCAAGTGCTCCTTACCACCGTCCGCTCTACGGGTGACTTGCAACAAATGTCGTGAAAGGTCACTATCGAACAAATGCTTCAACCAGGCGCCTTCCGCCTCCTCCTCTGTGAAATCTTCCAGCAATGCGGTGGTCAAGCATAATCCAAAGCATGCCAAGGTCAATATGATGAATGCAGCTCAAGCGGAGGAATCTTGATGTGATAATGGGTAATCTCTCGATTAATGATATTCACTGCAAAAGTCTTATTTGATCTTTGGTGCATCGCATTGTTTCATGTCAAGACCGTTTTTGCCAAGCATGAATTCACTTCTTCTCATTTGGGTAAACCCATGGATGTCATTTCTCCGGGTAGCGGTTGAGCTCCAGTTTGGTGGTTCGGATGTTTCTATCAAGATGGGCGACTATAGATTTCTTTCTAAACCTATTGTTCTTGGTGACTCGGATATTGATCTTATTCTCGGGATGGGTGGCTTTATCGGCTAAAGCTCAGCTTGATTGTGCTGCGGGGAAATTCAATTGACTCACTCTTCTAATGATGTGATCATCTATGCGCTTCGTGATGAAACCATTCGGTTGTTTTCTCTCAATGAGAAGGCGAACTGGAATGCTATCTCTCAGATTCGATCGTTTGTGAGTACCAAGATGTCTTTCGGAAGAGCTTCCGGGTATGCCTCCTCATCGGCCGGATTGAGTTCGTTATCGATCTTGAGCACGAACTTGAACCCGTTGCAAGCGTCCATACAAGCTTGGACTGATGAGCTGAAGGAATTGAAGAAGCAGCTCGATGAACAAGAAGCGTCTGGGTTTGATCGGACCGAGTTCATCTCCTTGGGGTTGTGGTGTTCTTTTGTCGGAAGAAGGATGGCGGACCGACTTTGCGTCGATTACCGTCCATTGAATAAGAAGACAATCAAGAACAAGTATCCACTTCCCAACATCAATGAGCTTTTGAGCAACTCAAAGGTGCTAAAGTGTTCTCAAGCTTGACCTTCGTGTAGGGTATCATCAGATTCGCATTACGTGAACAAGATATTCCCAAGACGGCATTAGAACAAGCTTTGGTTCTTATGAATATCTTGTCATGTCTTTCGGCCTCGTCAATGCTCCTCCAACATTCTCTCGGATGATGAACTTCATCTTCAATCCCTACACCAATGAATTCGTCTTGGTCTATCTTGATGATATTTTGGTCTTCTCCAAGAATAAGAAGGATCATGCCAAACATTTGCGATTGGTACTAGACAAGCTCAGAGAGTATCAATTCTATGCTAAGTTCTCCAAATGTGAATTTTGGCTTGATGAAGTGCTTTATCTTGGTCATATCATCTCCGCCAAGGGCATCGCTGTTAATCCAGAAGGTGTCGCAATTGTGAATTAGGAACCTCCTCGAATGTCAAGCAGCTCCATGATTTTCTTGGTCTTGCAAGCTATTGCGAAGATTAGTTGAGAACTTCTCCAAGATTGCAAAGCCTCTTTCCAACCTCCTCGAGAAGCATGTGAAGTATATACGGTCTCACAGGTGTGGCGTTGCTTTCAATACCCTCAAAGAGAAACTCGTCACAGCTCTGTCTTGACTCCTCTGATGAATCCAAGCCATTTGAAGTTTTACGTGATGCTTCTCTTCAAGGTCTCGGTGCTGTGTTAATGCAGAGAAGAGAGTTGTGGCTTATACCTCTACTTGATTGAAGCCCAGCGAGAAGAACTACCCCACTCATGATCTTGAGTTGGCGGCGATTGTCCATGCATTGATAACGTGGAGACATCTCTTGTTGGGAAGGAAAGTGGACATTTTCACCGATCACAAGAGTCTCAAGTACATCTTCACTCAACCCAACCTCAACCTCAGAAGCGGACTCGATGGGTCGAAATGATTCAAAAGTACAACCCAAGTATTGAATATACTCGGGCAAGGCCAATGTCATTGCAGATGCTTTGAGCAGGAAAGCTTCTTGCAGCAGTCTAATCCTCAAGCCCTTTCAGCGGATCTCGTGAAGCTTTCCATAAGCTGAATCTTCAAGTTGTTCCTCAAGGCTTTCTTGCCAACCTCATAGTCTCTCCTACTTTGGAAGATCAGATTCGTGAGGCTCAACTTCGGATACCATGGTGAAAAAGGTGAAGCGTGGTATCGACAAGGGCATTTCAAGTACAAGTGCTTCCACGTTGATGACAAAGATACTCTTTTCTTTGAGGACGGATTGTGGTTCCTAAGGGTGATCTGAAAAGTCATTATGAGCGAGGCTCACAATTCGCTTCTATCCATTCATCACGGAAATGCGAAGATGTACCATGACCTCAAGCAGTCATATTGGTGGACTCGAATGAAGCGAGAATTGCTCAATTCGTGAATGAGTGTGATGTCTGCGGAAGAGTGAAAGCAGAACACCAAAGACCAGCTGGTCTCCTCCAACCTCTTGCTATTCAGAATGGAAGTTTGATCATATTGAAATGGACTTAGTATTGGCTTTCCAAAGTCCAAGCGTGGAAATGATGCTATCTTCGTTGTCATTGACAAGCTTACTAAAGTGGCTCATTTTCTTCCTATCAAAGAATCTATCACAGCAGCTCGGTTGGCGAGCTATACACCTCGAAATTGTCTCCTTGCGGCATTCCACAAGTGATCTCTTGGGACCGTGGCAGCATCTTTACCTCAAGTTTTGGGATTCTTTTGAGAAGGCCATAGGCACCAACATTCGTTTCGGCACAGACTTTCCATCCTCAAACAAGTGGCCAAGTCGGCGAGTTAATCAAATCCTTGAAGATATGCTCGAGCTTGTGTCATTTCTTTCGGTATGAAGTGGGAAGATTGTCTTCCATATGCGAGTTCTCCTACAACAACAGTTTCCAAGCGAGTTCGGGCGAGGCCCCATTCGAAATTCTCTATGGCGAGAAAGTGTAGTACTCCTCTCAATTAGTGCGAGGCAGGTGAGCGCCAACTTCTTGGCAATGACTTGATCCGCGAAGCGGAAGAAATGTGCCAAGTCATTATTGAGAATCTCAAAAGCAGCATAATCGCGCGGAAAACTATTATGATGATAAGCACCGTGATGTGGCTTTTGAAATCGGAGACCATGTCTACCTCGCGTCTCTCAATGAAAGGCACTTCGTCAACCGGTATCAAAGGAAGCTTGCCCCTAGATCGTGGGTCCTTTCAAGATCATTGGCAAAAGAGCGATCTAGCCTATCAACGAGCTTCCATCCAACTTTGCAAGCGTGCGATGTGTTTCACGTGTCACAACTTATAAGTGCTTCAAGACTCTGAGAGCACTATCAACTTGAAGATATTGACCTTCAAGAAGATCTCTCTTATCATGAGCACCCGTTGCTATTCTTGAAGAAACCGGCGCAAGACTGCAACAAGTCAATCAAATTCCTGAAAGTGAAGTGGTCACACCATTCCGACCGAGAAGCTACACAGGGGCGCGAGGATCACCTCCGTTCGAATATCCGGAGTTCTTTCAGTCCTAGATCTGGGGCGAGATCCTCTTGTAGTGGTGGAGTGTTGTAACACCTGGATGTAAAACTTCCCATTTTGGCAATATATCAACTTGACCTCATCCTATTCTTGTGGGTTTTATTCATGTTTGGCCTCATCTTGTTTGGTTGTGTGGTTTTGTTCTTTTCTTTGTCATATTTCCTTTTTAGTCTTTTTGCATTGGAGCTTCTTGTCATCATCTTATAGTGCATTTTCATCTCATGTCATCTCATGTTGCATTTTGTCATTCATGTTGTTGCCATGAGCATCATGAGACCTGAACCTTGTACCCCCCCCTTTTCAAACCATTGCACCATCACTTCTCTTTTCTTTCCCTTTTCTTCCATTCTTTGTGAGTGCCTTTTGCCTCCACCATAAATGTTCATCTTTTCCCCAATATTCTAACCACATGTACCTAGCCTCTCGCCAAACTTCAGCTCTTTTGAAGTTGTTTTGGTTGGGCATTAAAATGGTTCAAGTTTGAAACCAATTCGAACTTGAATTATTTTACTTCCCAAAAATACCCAGACCAATTTTATCAAATACTACATAATTTCAGGATCTTGAGAATATTGTCGGATCTCTCAAAATTCTTCCTTTTAATCCTGTGCTTTTCCTTTTATTTACATGCGAGAGAAATTGGAAAAAGTGCGAGGAGGCCGCCTAAGCTGCAGCGGCAGCCACACAGGCTCGGCCTCCCAAGCCGGCCCAGCTAACCTCCTCTGCAGCCCGTAGTGGGCGCCCAGCCCGCTCGTTCCTCTCCTCCACATCTTCGTGCACTGCTGGCAGTACACCCCATAGGTTCTCTCACGTGGCCATCCCGGCCCGCTTCGGCGATGTCTGCCCTGCTCCCCACCCACCTTTTCCCCTCCTCTGCGCCGTTGCCATGGGGACCCGCGAGCACAGGCTTGCCGAGCTCGACCCGTCGCCCCAGCCCCTACTTATCCTCTCTCTCCCTGCCCTCCACCCCTAGGGTTTCCCTCTTCCTCTCGCCCGCCGCCGGTGAGAAGGACCACCAGATCCATCGCAGCTGCTCAGTCAGCGCCAGCGAGAAGCGCGTGTCGTCGCCGGCGTGCTCTCCAGCCACTAACCCTGCAGACCGTGTCCATCTTCTTCCCGTCGTCTTCTCCTTCCACGGCGTCGACTACGGTGCGCGGGACGACTAGTCCCTCGGCGTCCCGGCTTCCTCCTTCCTCTCGGTCGGGAGGAGCGGCAAGGTTGAGCTCCGGCCGTCGCCCGTCGGCCGTCTCCGTCGACTACTTGGTGTCTTTGGGTGAGCTAGGTGCGCACCTCCCTCTCCATCCTTTTCCTTGGCACATGTAGGCAACCGTGGTCGCGTCCGATCCGTGTCTTTCCGTGCTCGGCGTGCTCGGCGTAATCTGAAGGTTTTGGTTCGGTGATGTTAGCCCGTGCGTGGGTGCCGTGTTCCCTTCTGGTTCACCCCCATCGTGCTCCGTAGCGGCGCTCGCGCCTTCGTTCGCTCAGCGCACCTTTCGAGTCGCCGTGGCTGCTGCTGCCAGTGCTTGTGCAGCGCCTTGAGGCAGTCGAGCCCTGCTCGAGATCGGCGCCCTATTTTTCCTTCTGCCGCAGCCCTGTTTTTCCCTTCTGCGCCTTTCTCCCTTCCCTGCGGCTGTAGCGGGAATCCATGCCAGTTGAGTTACCGCCGTTGCCCTCGCGGCGCCGTCGTCTACTACATATGGTATGAGTTGCTAAATGCAGTCTGTTTACCTATAAGGGCGAAGCCCCTCCCTATCGATCCGCCCACCTAGCCCGGTGGCTCTTGATGCGAGAAACCACAGCAGGGAGACCGGGTTCGATCCCAGCTGCATATTTCTCCCCCCTTTTTATTCCCTATTAAACCTTTATTAGTATGGCGGTGTGACCCCACTGTCATACTCTCTAGGATGTATGTTTTTTTCTTTTATTTTATTTTGCTATTTGTTTTATTTTCTGGTGAATATTCCATTTTGGCATATGGAGTACATCCTTTTAAGGGCAAGTCCATTTACGGGCGTTTCCAAATATGGAAAATGCCATTTCATTACCTACCATTTTAGGCAGGTTTTGACTTTGTGCATTTGTGATGATTTTTCTACAGGCAACCTAACATATTATATATGTTTTGGGGTGAAAAATCCCCAACTCAGTGGTGGCATTAGTTTCTGCATTTGAGCAAGTTCATGAACATGTCATTTTACATCATCTTTGTTAATGGCGATTTGTGCCATTCTTGTTTTGCTTGTCATTTCGAACCGTGCATCCGATTCGGTGATCTTTATATCGATTTCAACGAAATCATCTCATCTTTCAGTGGCATACTTGGTTTGCCAAGTTGATGCCTAGTTCATCATTACCTTCGGGCCTTTATCGCATTGCATATCACATCTGCATATCATGTCATGTTTTGCATCATGTTGCTTATGCATTGCACCGTGATTTATTGTGGTTCCTTTGTTTGTGTTGTTGCTTTGGGTAGGGCGGAGGCGAGTGCGTGAGCGAGGAACCTGTTGAGAAGCGCTTACAAGGATCAAGCTTTCGACAACTCACGAGAACATTGCGGGCGAAGATGACCATACCCTCGAAATCACTTCTATCTTTGCTATGCTAGTTGCTCGCTCTTTTGCTATGCCTATGCTCGATGCCTACCACTTGCTATATCATGCCACCCATATTGCCATGTCAGCCCCTAACCATCCTTTCCTAGCAAACCGTTGTTTGGCTATGTTACCGCTTTGCTCAGCCCTCTTATAGCGTTGCTAGTTGCGGTGAAGCTGAAGTTTGTTCCTTGTTGGAACATGGAGATGTTGTTCCTTTTGGAACATGTTTACTTGTTGGGGATATCACAATATATATATATCTGCTATAATTAATACATCTATATACTTGGTAAAGGGTGGAAGGCTCGGCCTTATGCACAGTGTTTTGTTCCACTCTTGCCACCTAGTTTCCGTCATACGGTGTTATGTTCCTTGATTTTCGCGTTCCTTACGGTTGGGTGATTTATGGGACCCCCTTGACAGTTCGCTTTGAATAAGACTCGTCAGCAAGGCCCAACTTTGGTTTTACCATTTGCCACCTAAGCCTTTTCCCCGGGTTTTGCGAGCCGAGGTCATCTTTATTTAACCCCGGACGGTGCTCCTTGAGTCTTGGCCCGAACCGAGCAACCTGCGGGGGCCTGCAGGAAACTTCGAGGCTTGGTTTTACTCGTAGCTTGACTTATCCGGATGTGCCACGAGAGCGAGATATGTGCAGCTCCTATCGGGTTGTCGGCTGTCGGGCGGCTTTGCTGGTCTTGTTTTATTCTGTCGAAATGTCTTGTAGTCCGGGATTCGAGATTGATCGGGTCTTCCGGTAGAAGAATATCCCGTTGACCGTGAGAGCTTATAATGGGCTAAGTTGGGACACCCTGCGGGGTAATATCTTTGAAAGCCGTGCCGCGGTTATGAGGCAGATGGGAATTTGTTAATGTCGGTTGTAGAAAACCGAAGTTGACCTCAAATAAAATACACATCAACGCGTGTGTAACCGTGATGGTCTCTTCTCGTGAGTCGGGAAGTGAACAGATGTTGGAGTTATGTCGGCGTAAGTAGTTCAGGATCACTTCTTGATCGCTACTAGTTTCACGACCGTGCTTTGCTTCTCTTCTCGCTCTCTTTTGCGATGTAGCCACCATATATGCTAATTAAACTTGCTGCAGCTCCACTTTACTACTCATCCTTCCTATAAGCTTAAATAGTCTTGATCTAGCGGGTGTGAGATTGCTGAGTCCCGTGACTCACAGATACTTCAAAACAGTTGCGGTGCCGGCGATGCGGTCTGGTGACTCAGCCCGAGCTCAAGTGGGAGTTCGGCGAGGCGTGGTCGTTACTATGTGTCTTTTCGGATGATCGATAGTGGTGCCCGGTTGGGACGATTCGGGGATCTGTGTAGCATTTGGGGTATCTTCTTTTATTTTGGTTCCGTAGTCGGACCTTGAGTGTACTCTGAATGATGGATGTTTATTTATGTCTTGTGTGAAGTGGCATTTGTAAGCCAACTATGTATCTCTTTCCTTATGTATTACATGGGTTGTGTGAAGATTACCTCACTTGCGACATTGCTTTCAATGCGGTTATGCCTCTAAGTCGTGCCTCGACACGTGGGAGATATAGCCGCCATCCAAAGGCAAGGAGGGGTCCCCTTTTTCCCCCCTTCTTTCCCTGGAAGGGGGATCCATCCCTGGGGGCCCCTTGGTGTGCCTCCCGGGTGGCCGTCTCCCCCCCTCCTTTTATTGACGAGGGGAACCCCCTAGATAAACAATTTTCTTGACCTTTGGCTGGGTGCCCCCTCCATTGTACCCGTAAACGGGGGGGAAAACCCTGGTTAGAGAACAACATGGGTTGAAACTCTCCCTCAAACTTGGTGGTCGGATTCAGGGCGCACCGAGTACGGTTGCAAAAAGGGGGGTTTGGTTTGACGGGGGTCTGGGGTTCGCACATCCCGTTGGCTCAACCCTTTCGGCTGGGGGGAAAACCCCCCCGGCTACATCCCAGTCTTTTGGGGAAATTTTTTCGCGTTGCCCAACGCCGGGGCCCTGGCTCGGGAAACAACCCCTTCGGGCGACCTTATCCCCAATTCTTTTTAAAAAGGGGTGAATTTTCCAGTTCACTGGGGCGCCCTTGGGTGACTTCGGGAGCTGGACCGTCCATGATGGGGTTTTTTTTTTCCGTTACCTTG
>JAHIAM010011470.1:0-16894 GCA_021605205.1 Aegilops longissima
TCTCGTCGGAGCCGGCCCCATACCTCAACGCCATTGGGGTTGAGACCGGGCGGACCAAGGTGAGGGGCTACATGACCATTAGGCTCTGGTCGCGATGCCAGAGTCCCCTTACGATGCAAACAATCTCCATACCTGCCCTCACCCGGGCCTTGGGGCGTCTGCGACCGGTCGGGAGACCTGGTTGGGTGGGTGGCCAGGCGTGACCAGCGCAGCCCCAGTCGGGAACCTGGTTGGGTGGCGTCCTTGGCGTGCCGGGCATGACCATGCAGCTCTCGGGAGGCGTTGCGTGAGCCGGACGCTGACTACTCCCAGTTTGAAATACGACCATGAACCCCTCGATTATTTATCACCGGGCGAACATAGTCTTCCCTCCGACTGCCGCTCCTCGGATGTCGGCCAGGAACATGGTGCTTCCACTTGTGCGTGGGAGGGGGCCCTCGGGAGGCCGGGTGTCACCCCGACCCGTGGCTTGCACGAGTGTGAGGGTTCAGGCACTTGTGAGCCGGTCGGGACTCCAGGCCCTACCTCAAAGCGGGTTCTGGTCTTGGAGTCTTGATATGTATGTTCCGGCGGTTGGGCAAGCACTCTCGTCCTCAGTCCCGGCCCTCAAGCAAGCTCGGCCGTATGCGTCGCGATCCGTGGTCAAGGCGGGGTGAGGTGGAGAGCGATAAAACTCTGGTCGTGATGCTCAAGGCTCCCCTTTTTAACAGTGTAATTAATGGAGGGGTGGACCCGTGGCGATGGCAATCGGCGGTGATAATCATGGGTAGATTAAGCATTGGAAGGCAAATCGCTTGGGTGAATGCAGAAAGATACATGCCCGGGTGGGCCCGGCGGCAGGGGATGATGCCCATGGGCGCCCACAAGGTAACTAAAGACACAAGTAAAAAGGTACATGCCATGGACGGACCCCGCCAGGGATGGCAGCCGAGGCGCTCAGTGAATGAACTTGGAAAATGTCACTGGTTATCTTGATGAAGAATGTAACGTGAAGGCCGTGGTGAAAGCGGCTTCCACGAGCCACCGGGCCTGAGCCTTGGGGGCTCTGGGGAGGGGCCAGGGGTCTCCATCTCTGCTAGGGCGGGTGGTGCCCGGCCTCTGAGCCCGGGGCCGCCCTTATTTGTAGATGAATACACCCTTTCGGCAAGCCAAAGGCATCGAGCGGGGCGAGTGGACCCTCCCGCCCGGGACAAAAAGCTCACGGCCCCGAGCCACGGGCGTCGGCCAATCGGCCAATCCTCGCTGGATGGGGAGCTGCGCCTCATGGCGTGCCGCATGGTCCTTCGTCTTTGTTCTGAGTGGTCTTGGTGATGAACTCCTGGCGGTGCGCTCCTTTCCTGTGTTCTCTGAGAAGCGTGCCTTGAAACCGCCTCAAGTGGTGCCGAGCACCTCCCTCGTGGCGTGGGCAGGTTTGAGGCCCTCAAGAGAGCCTGAGCCTGCCAGGGGCCGGCAGGCGCCCCTTGAGATGGAGGAGGTGCCCCTGGGGGGGCCGATCCGGAGGCTCAGCTGCGTTGCCACCCTCCCAGGCCGTGCGAGGCCTTCTTCTTTTGGGGATGGCCTCCGGAGGGCCATGGCTGTGGTGTGATTCTTTTGCAGCGAAAGGCGTGCTCGAGGAGCACAGCTTCGGCATCTTGAGGGCGTTGAGGGTGGTGGGTCCTTATGAACTTGCGGGGCTGGATACCCTAGGATGGCATTGTATGGCGGACGGATGTGCAAACTGAAGTCGATGGCTCGGTCGGTAGTTCTTGCGTTCTCCGAAGGTGGGGCGGACCCCCTTCGGTTGGTGGAGCCGGTCCTCCGAAGGGCTTAGTAGGCTGAAGCTGGTCATATGGTACTTGGAGGTTGTCAACATGTCGGACGGGGCGTTGAGCCTGCGCCGTCGTCGATAGTCTTAGTAACTTGCATGTTGGATGGTGTGAACAAAGCATTGGGAGACACCGGGTGGCTCCAGGCTGATCGCGGTTGAAGGTGTGGCCAGGCCCTGGCCCGGCGTGTGGCCTCAATCTTGGGGAGGACTGCATTCACTTCACGAGCAAACTGTTTGAAGATCCTGGGGGGGCCGGCTCGCCCAAGTCGGGCGATTGCCGGGCTCTGGAAACCCAAGCCCCCGTCGATGGTGGTCGTCATTCCTTCTTGGCGGTGGCGGCAGCGGGGAAGATCGGCATTGCCACGGGGCGATCCCCCAGGCCTGGTCTCTCTAGGCGCCCTCGCGAGATGATCCCCCGGTCCTCCGAGGCTGTCGCGCCACTCTGGCCGGGCCAAAGGTTCCTCGCCACCGTCCTCCCCTCGGTGGGCCGGTCGCTTCGGGCGTCAGCGGCATCCTTCCGGGCCTGGTGTTGTGGGTGTTGGTTGTGGGGCGAGGGTCGGCTGCTCTTGGATGACTCGGGCTGATCTGCCTCGCTTGGTGTCGGCTCCGCTCGGCATGGCAGCCTCCCGCTTCCGTCCATGGCCTTCTTTCTTCTCCCCCCGCTGGCAGCTCGAGGAGGATGGCGCCCTCCTCGGCTCTTGCCTTGGTGGCAGGTTGGATAGCTCTGAGATGTGCATAGCTCCTGTGGATGCGAGCTCCTCCTTCATCTTGATGTCGGGGGCCCGTCGAAAAACGAAGATGATGGCCTCGTCCGTGACCTTGGGATCTTGGCGAGTGTTGTTGAAGCGGGATGATTGGAGGTCTCTCTGGTTGTTGCTTGACTCGGTCACCCGTGGTGGCGGGGTGAGTGCCGGAAGTTGGCGAAAGCGGTCCGCATCTCGTCCCAGGAGATCAAGCCCTAAAGGCGGTTAGGACCCTGACAGGCGCCGTCTTTTAAGCCCATAGGAAACTAGTTCACCATGACTTTCTGTCACTTGGCGCCTCGATGCTCAGCTCATGAGCTGCAAGAACTCCTGGGGTCGAGGTGCCGTCGTGGCGAGGAGCAATCTGGCGAACTTGCCCGGCCGGTAACCCGGGGGGTGAAAGCCGGGCAACGGCCATGGTGTGGGGCCCGCCTTGGAGGTGGAGCCTGGTCTTGATGCCCATCGCCCGCTATGGGGGGGAGGGCTACCCGGGAGCGTCTGGCTGGTGGGCGGGGCGGTGTTCCCTTGCGGTCGAGAACTTCTTGGCGCTTCCTTCTTCCGTCGGCGCCGGGCGGCCGGATCACGTCGGGCGCATGCCTTGTAAGCGCCATCTTGGGGGCGGTGGGCGCTTCGAGCTGCGTCGCCGAAGCGGCGATGGGCGGCGGGAAGAAGGGGGCCGCAGAGGCCCCTGGGCCGAACAAGCTTCGGCGATCATTGAGCTAGTCCTCATAAGGTGTCGGCCGGCGGTTCCGGAGTTTCGCCATGAGGGCCCGTGCGTCCATGAAGCGCGTCGGCGTGGGATGAGAACGGGGGGTCAGCGATGGAGTGGGGTGTGGCGTCCCCGCAGGTGCAATGAGGACACCTGCTCGTTCCCGTGGGCGGTGGCGGCGTTGGCGGCGGGAAAGAGAACGGAGTGGCCAAGCGGGAGCCGTTCGGCGGCAGGTGGCTAAATAGCCCGGCGCCCCCAAACCGGGGCGTCCTCCATGGAAGCACGGGGCCCGGGCGTGAGCGATGGAAGGAAGTTCGCGCACCAGGCGCGCCAAATGGGATCACGGCTTAAGCAAAACCCTCAAGGTTGAACAACGGGGTGCGTCGAAATTTCCTCCCTAAATCTCGCCCCTAGCTGCTAAGATCTAGCGCTGGCGAACTCAAACACAAAGACACAAATTTATCTTGGTTAACCCCTTGGGGTGTAATACCCTACTCGGGTGGTGGTGGTGGTGGATTGCCTCTTGGGTGGTGAAACAGTACAAGGGAAGAACGCCTCGAGGTTTAGGTGTTCTTGTGCTCCACCAACTAGTGGGTGCAAGGATGGAGTGGATCCAGTCAATGATCCGCCCTCTTGTGGTGGCTAGTTCTCTTATATACCTGGTCCTCTCCCCAAAAAGGGTGGAAGGGCCAAGCCAATTGAAAGGGAAAAGTACAACTTATTAAAGCGGTCTTCACTGCGGAGCTTTGGTGTGGCCGTCTTGGGCTCCATGGTGACCTCCGTCGGCGTCCCTGGTCTCGGTCTCGTTACTAATTGGGAAACCTTTGCCGACCTCGGTACTCGCGCTGCCTGGCCTCCTTAACCAACTAAAAAAGGGGCGGCCCTGGCACCCGCTGGCGCCCGATCTTGATCGTCATGGCTCACGTCACGGGAGCCTCGGGGGTTTGCCTTGATATCCCCTCCTTGAAATTTGGTGAGGCCGCTCTGAGGAGGTCTTCGTCGTCCGCCTCCGGACGCCCCTCGGAGGTCTTGATTGCCTTGTTAATGAAGATGGGCGTCGGCCTGCTAAGCCAACCATGCCGTGGGCATGAGGCGAGCTCGGGGACCCCGTTCCCGAGCAGAGAACCCAGTCGTCGACAGCGAAGGTTCTCACAGGACACGAATGCAACAAGGTATGTGATGGTGTTGGGAGAAAAGTGATAAAGTTGAGCTCAAAAAGTTGAAAAGGAAAAAGGATGGGGAGACAAACATAAACTGCGGTCGGCGTGGGTCACAAAGGGGCACTCACCCTCCTGGCGCGGCTGGTCTTCCTCGGAAGTCACAAGGAGTGGGAATCGTCCCCCTCGGCCGGATCCCCAGATCCTCCTCGGATGTGGGCGGATCTGTCGCCCAGATCCACCCCCGGCGGCGGATCTCGGCGCGACCCTCTCCCGGGACCGCCCTTTGTTGGGTCACTTTCTTGGCGCTCGGCCAGTCTTCTCCTTCCCCATCCGGGGATTGATCTCGGGCTGGGGGGGAAGTGGGCGGATCCGTGGGAGGGGGAGGAAGAAAATGGGATCCTTTGTAAAAACCGCCCAGGCCTTATATGGTCCTATTGTGGGACTTGTGGGCCCAAGCAATCTGTCAAATCCCACACCGGCGATATTTCGAAAAAGGTGGCGCGAGAATCGAGGCCCTGCCTAATCCGCTCCTCTGCGGCCCTCTCTCCACGCTTCCCCAAATTTCAAATCCGTGAGATCCGGGAACAAAGCCAATCAATCGCGCAAAAAATTTCATACCATATCGGCATTGAAGCTTATCAAGCAAAGTTCACTCGACAACATCGGAATGGCCAAAGGACTAAAAATGAGGTCAAAGTTTTTGCATGGTTTACCAATCCAAGTAAAAAGCTTGACATGAAAATCGGGTCCATCTTCTATTCCATCTTCACCGGACCCTGAACCATTGGGGCTAATGATGAACATGTACCTAGGGCATGGTAATAGACCTGATCTAGACACCCTTCCCAAGGACACCCCTGTCAAAGACATTCAAGGACAGCAACTTTACCGGTGAAATTACCTGGAGGCAACCCCTCGACCATGGTCCCTCGGATAACTTCTGCGTCGACCGGATACAATCATTCGACCATATCAAAATCACTTTGATCGAAGATCTAACGTCCTCTGGATAGGCAGGGTTCACTCCATAGTGTTGATGAACATTATATGACTTTAATGTTGGCGCTACGATGCGTCCCTCTTAATGTACATTGAACCCTATGTGGGGGATGGCTGGGGTCTGGCGCCTCTATAAGCCACCCCTCCTCTAGGACAAGGGGCGCACCCCAAACTTCACGCATAATCCAATCGACCAAGCCTCCGGGCAAGGCGTGGGGCTGTTACTTCCCTCGAAGGGCCAAATCCTACATCTTGCGTGCACAACCTCACGTAGCTAGGATCTTGCCTCTCCCATACCCCTATTCTATTTCGGGTTTACTCCCCAATGGTTTTGTATGATTTGGCTAGGGTTTGTGAAGTTGTCCCGATAAATTAGTTATGATTTTTAATGAATTAGGTGAGGCAGGTTTTCACATGCATGATTTCTCATGGAGATTTTTCGGGAACATGAGTGAAAAAAGTGGCATTTGGACCGTAAAACTGTTTGGTTTGATTTTTTGTAGACTGGACATGATGCGTGGAAGTAACCAACGACATTATCGAAGAAATCGATTATGAAGCTCTGGCGGAGTGAGGTTGTGTTGTTGCAATATCTTGCCCCTTGGATCTCGAGTTGTTGTCAAAAATAATAAGGGACTGATTTGTTATCTAGTGCTTGAAAAAATAGTTGGTGTCGAGAAGAATGCTACATTCTAAAGAAATTTGAAAACTTACCAAAATATTTTCCTTGGAGAGAGATTTATGTTTGATGAGACAACCCGATAAGATAGTGGGAAGAAGTTTACCCTTTAAATATTCTGGCCCAAACCAATTTTCATTCGATGTGTTCAAGAAGAATATGGTGAAAGTTTAAAGGCGAAGCGATGACATAGTATTTATTTCATTGTTTTCTTTCTCTTATTTGATTCATACAACCATCTATTAAGTGGGGTATAGGTATTGAGAGTTAGGGTTGTTGGATGCTTAGGAATCCTATGAAAGATTGAGAAAATCTTTGTTCCCAAAGATTTACTTTGTCGGGGCGTTGTTCTTCGACTCGAGAATTCATTCGGACGAAGAGTCAACTTTACTTATTCTCGAATAAATTTGCATCGCTCAAAATCCCGGTTGGAAGCGTGTTGGTTGGCCATTGGCTGGACCGCGTGTCCTAAATAGTCATTCCCATCGGAAAAACAATACTATAAATTGTCACGCCGCTCCAATGTTTTTTTGGCGCTTACGTCTCAATATCTATAATTTATAAAGTATTCATGCTATTATTTATCCATCTTGGATGTTTAATGGGATTTACTATGCACTTTTATATTATTTTTGGGACTAACTTAAACGAGATGCGGTTTATGTTTTCCCTTGTTTTGTTTTTGAAAAAGGAATATCAACGAGTCAACGGAATGAAACCTTGGAAAGTTATTTTTGGAGCAGAAGCAATCTAGGGACTTGGGTCCGGGGAATCAACGAGGGGCCGAGGCGGCCCACCCCGGCCCTCCACCCTTGTGGGCCCTGGCTCCCCAACCCTCCTTATAAATATCCCAAAACCAACTGGGAGCCCCCAAGGCCCCCCGGGACCCTTTGGGACTGGGAGGATCCCTGTGGCCATCTTAAATTCCCAAAAATGGGGGATTTCCCCTTTGGTTTTCTCTCTCCGTGTTCTTGATTCAAACCGATCTTGATGTATTGGAGTTTTGCTATTATAGTTGGATCTTATGATGTTTCTCCCCCTCTCTCTTGTAATGGATTGAGTTTTCCTTTGAAGTTATCTTATCGGATTGAGTCTTTAAGGATTTGAGAACACTTGATGTATGTCTTGGTGGGATACGTGGTGACAATGGGTTATTCTATTGATTCACTTGATGTATGTTTTGTGATCAACTTGGGGTTCCGTGAACCTATGCATAGGGGTTGGTACATGTTTTGTCTTGACTCTCCGGTGAAACTTGGGGCACTCTTTGAAGTACTTTGTTTGGTTGAATAGATGAATCTAAGATTGTGTGATGCATATCGTATAATCATACGGATACTTGAGGTGACATTAGGGTTTTGGTTGATTTGTGTCTTAAGGTGTTATTCTAGTATGAACTCTATGATATATTGAATGGAAAGAATAGTTTGTGTTATTTTACTCGGACTCTTGAATAGATCGGCGAAATAAAACTTTGAGGTGGTTCCGTACCCTAATAATCTCTTCGTTGTTCTCCGCTATTAGTGACTTTGGAGTGACTCTTGTTGCATGTTGAGGATAGTTATTGATCCAATTATGTTATTTTGTTGAGAGAACTTGCACTAGTGAAAGTATGAACCCTAGGCCTTGTTTCAACTCATTGCAATACCATTTACGCCACTTTTATCATTAGTTACCTTGCTGTTTTATATTTTCAGATTACAAAACCTATATCTACCATCCATATTGCACTTGTACCACCTCTCTTGAACTAGTGCACCTATAAAATTTACCATCGTATTGGGTGTGTTGGGGACAAGAGACTCTTTGTTATTTGGTTGCGGGTTGTTTGAGAGACCATCCTCATCCTATCCTCCCGGATTGATAAACCTTAGGTCATCCCTTGAGGAAATTTGCTCTGTCCTACAAACCTCTGCACTTGGAGGCCCAAAACGTCTACAAAGAAGGTTGCCTAGTAGCGTCAAGCTCTTTTGGCCCGTTCGGGCTAGGTGGGGCACTCATCCCCAACTAAGCTCTTTTGGCGCCGTTGCGGGGTGAGTTTGAATATATCTTTAGATCTTGCAATTTAATCTTTTGTTTCTTGTTTTATCACTAGTTTAGTTTATAAAATAAAACTACAAAAAATTAATTGAGTTTTTCTCCTTCATCTTTTAATTCTTTGTAAGTATGATGAAAAGGAAAATTGTGCTCAAGTGCTAGAAGAAAAAAGTCTATAAATTGTTTGGCACTAAATCTTTGAATGATGAGCATGATTGCAATGTTGTTAGTATGAATTCCTTGAATATCCATAGTACTAATGATGATTGCACTAGTCATGATGAAAATATCTCTTATAAGCATGTCAATTTTTGTGGAGTGTATTGGGTTTGCAAGTATACATTAAATAGGGAAGATAGATATTGCAAGAGTCATAAGCATTTATAAACTAATTGTTGCAAGAAATGCTAGATGTTTGTGCAAAAATTTAAATTTTCTTAGCCATACTTGTGAATTTTAATGAACATGATCATTTAATACCAATGCAAATTGTTTCATGATCGTATCATGTCCAAAATTATGATGACTTGATTTCCCTTACATATAATGAACTTAGTTTGCTCTTGGGTTATGAAGAAATAAATTTAACTAAGGTTATTCCAGAATTTCGTTGATAGGTTCTTCATTTTGATCTAGAAATTTATATGTATTCGGTGAATTTATATGTATTTGAATTACATAAAGAAAAGAAAACAAATAGAAGATGAAGAAATACTAATGAAAGGAAGAGACTTTAATATCCTCCTTTATTTTTATGATGAATCAGGTTGAGGAGGAGCCTTCTATTCAACCAATTTCATTAATAAGGGCTCCAAAAGGTTGAACCCCACATGATTGGTGAAGAAGAAGAAAAGAAAAAAGGAAGAGAGGTAAAAGATATCTCTCCCAAATAATGTTGCTCCTATTATTCTGTGCCTCATGAAAATGAATCAAAAATAATTGTGGAAGATGATGCATTGATGATGATCTCGTTATGCCTATTGCTTGTTGTGATGATTATGATTGGGAAGATAATGATACTTCTTATGATCTTGAAAATATTTTTTGGCACCTTGGAAGAATATGATAATTGCTATACTATTGGTGCTATCCATACTATTAATGATGAGAGTGATTATGCTTATGATATGAAAGGCCCAAGCTTGGGGATGCTATGTTTGATGAAGATGATGTTTTGAGAATATATTTGCTGAAATTAATGTTTGTCCCAAGCTTGGGGATGCTATGTTTAATGAAGATGATATTTTAGTTCCCAAGCAGATATGCAAATTTATTATGATGATAATGCCTTCTACCTATGCGATTGTATTTATGAAAGTGGATTTGGAGAGGTCATGATTTTATTTGTAATGAATCCCTATTTGGAAGAGGTTTCAATTGATTATGATGAGAACAAAGTTGCTACTTATGATGATTATTGTGATGAAACATGCTATAAAAGTAGTGATGATTATATTTATAAAACTTGTTATGATTATGATTACCCTTTTGAACATTACTCTTTTAATGTTGAAACAATTTATAGTATTCAAGTCTCTTATCATACTCCCACTATTCCGAATGATAAAATTTTGCTTATGTGGGAAGTAATAAAATTCAATGCTTTTAGATCATGAAAAGAATGCTTTAGGTGCTGGTTATATTGTTGAATTCATTCATGATGCTACTGAAAATTATTATGAGGGAGGAATATATGCTTGTAGGAATTGCAATAATATCAAGTTTCCTCTCTATTGTTAAAGATTTTAAGTTATGTTTTTTGCCTTCCTATTTGGATGATTCTTGTTCCCATGAGTTGTTTTCTCCAAAAATCCTATGCATAGGAAGTGGGTTAACAAATGTGATAGTCATATTCTTCATGATGCTCTCTTGATGTTTCAATTCTTATCTTTTATGTGAGCATCATTAAATCATCATGCCTATAGAGGCGTTAAGCGATAGCGCTTGTTGGGAGGAACCCAATTTTTATTTTAGTTTCTTGCTTTTGGTTATGTTTGGAATAAATAATCCATCTAGCTTCTGTAGATGTGGTTTGTGTTTTAATTAGTGTTTGTGCCAAGTAGAACCTTTGGGAAGACTTGGGTGAAGTCTTATGATCATCGTAAAAAAAAACTTTAAGGCTCACGAGTTTAGCTGTCATTTTTTTCAGAAAAGTGCTTTTTAGTTGATTATTTTTACAATTACTAGAAAAATTCCTCGGGTCCCCAATTCATTTTAGAATTTTTTGAGTTAGAAGTTGTTAATTCTGATTACTACAGATTGTTCTTTTTGCAATTCTGTTTTGTGTGTTGTTTTTATTTTGATGAATCTATGGCTAGTAAAAATAGTTTTTATCCGAATATACCCTATCCAAAAGGAACTCGAAGGTCCCACCAAGGATGACCCCATATTGGAAGCGCTTTAAAGGTGGATATCATTACATCAACATTACATAATAGTGGGGATACATACATAAACAAATGCCACAAGAATACATCAAATCAAATACAAAGATCAACATCCGACTACGGATGAAACATAAAAAAACTCAAGCGACATCCACCCCTTTAGCCCGCCGACACGGAACCTATCCCGATCGAAGAAAAGCGGAAGAAGAACTCCAATACAAGCAAACATCGCTCTCCGTCATGACATCAAAACCTGTACACTATTTGGTGGTGTAGTAATCTTGAACCCGAGGACTCACAATCCCATTACCATGGGTATCAAGACTAAAAGCTTAAAGGAAAGGAAGGGGTAAAGTGGTGAGGTTGCGGCGACTAAGCATATATGGTGGCTAACATACAAAATGAGGCGAGAAGAGAAACAAAGGCAGTTCAACTAGTAATGATCAAAAGTGATCCGAACCCTACTTAATCGACATAACCCAAGAAACCGTGTTCTCCTCTCGATCAACGAAAAGAACACTCACATTCGCACAGTTGGTGTATTTTAATTAAGATCAACCGGGTTTTCTACAAGGACATTAACAAATTCCCATCGCCACATAACGGGCACGGCTTTGAAAGTTCAAACCCTGCGGGGTCCCAACACCCATGATAAGCTCCCATCAAGAATAGAACTTCTCCCGGAAGCCCGATCTCTGGAATCCGGCTACAAGACATTTCCAACAATAAAACAAGACCAGCAAGCCCGGATGTCTTGACAAATCTGATAAGCTGCACATATCTGGTCTCAGGGCCACGGATGAGCAAGGCGTCGGGTTGGCATGACCCGTTGCCAGGCCGGACATCCTTCGGTTTGGCCCACTTGGAGAACTTGGTCGGGGGGTAAAATAAAGATGACCCTTGAGGCGACTCCCAAGGGAAAAAGGGTAGGGGGAAATGTAAAACCAAGTTGGGCCTTCTTTGGAAAAGTCTTATTCAAAGCGAACTGTCAAGGGGTCCCATAAATCACCCGACCAGGGGCAAAAAATCCGGGAAATAACAATATGGGAAACTAGGGGCAAGAGTGGAACAAAACACCAGGCATAAGGCCAGCCTTCCACCCTTTACCAATATATAGATGCATTAATTAAATAAGATATATTGTGATATCCCAACAAGTAAACATGTTCAACGGAACAACATCTCCATGTTCAACAAGGAACAAACTTCATCTTCACCGCAACTAACAACGCTATAAGAGGGGCTGAGCAAAGCGGTAACATAGCCAAACAACGGTTTGCTAGGAAGGGTGCAAAAGGTTAGAGGTGACATGGCAATTGGGATGGCTTGATAACAGGTAATAGGTAGCGCAACATAGCGAAAACGAAGCAACTAATAGCAATGATAGTAGTGAGATCCAGGTGGGTCATCTTGCCTGAAATCCCAAGGAAGAAGCGAGTCCATGAAGATGAATGGATGAAGCGAACCAAGCGTGAGCGAGCGAATCCTCCGATCATAGCGAAACAGGAACTAACAAGAAGAAGCACACAACATAGAAACACCCACATGAACAAGACATGATGCACAACCAAGCATGATGCATGGACTACATGAAGCTACTATGGCAAGAGATGATGCAAACAAGAGCAACAACAAAGCAAGTTTAAATGAGGCCGGAAACAACATAAACAATTCGGTAAGTCCTCAATGCAAATTTCGAAATTGGTCCAGATCTGAATAAACCTTATGTTCAAGTTGTTAAACAGCAATTTAAGATGCACCAGATGATCTACGAAATTCTAGTCAAGTTACATATAAAGTTCATTAGATTGAACTGGCCTAGAAGATATGAGCAAAACAAGATAACATGGCATTGTGCAAAATGCATCAAACACAAAAAACACCTCAAAACAAGGATCCAACATGATAATATGAAACTAATGCAAAATCAAGCAAGTTTCATATAGAGCACACTCAAAGAACAACGTTCAACACATACACACATACAAGTTACAACAATCTGTCCAAAACAGCAATACATATTGCAAGCATCAAAACAAATGCTAACACCTCAATATGAAAACAAAAGGCATGGGCATGAGTACAGGTAAAATTACAAAACATGAGCACTGAGCTATCTCCAAAATGACTAGAACATGCTCAAAAACACATGGCAAGATTGCAACTAATAACAGTTTCAGACATTGGCAGAAATAACACAGGTTGCAATGTTTAGAGCTATGAAACAACATGTTACAGGAACTTATCATGGCAAACAAAGGCATGGATGAATCTACTCAAAGCATAAACAAAAGTCCTTTAGTGACCATAAGAAAAGGATCAGAAAATATAGTAACACCCATGTCAATATGAAAGTTGTTAACAGATTCAGCAACATGGCATGTCAAAAACTGATAACAAGAAGGCATGTTTACAAGCTCAATGCACTCACTACAGAGCCTTAATGATAAACTAACATACATACATCAAGAAGACATGGCATAGAAGACATACATGGCAAGAACAATAACATAGCATACATGGATCAACCACAACAACCTCAAAATTGAATAACATGTAAACAATCTGCCAGAAACATTTGATAGCAAAAGAGAGCTCGATTGACTCAATATGGCACTCCATAATTGCAAACAAGGGCATGGATGGATAGAGCAAACATGTTTTACAAAACCCTTACTGAAGTATCTCAAAATATGCATGATCTCGGTACATCAAGTTAACATGGCATCAAAATCAGCTAAAACAGGGCTGAAATCAGCCAACAAGACACCTAGTTTGCATGCTTTGCTAGTCACCACATAGATCACAAAAATACATAGCAAGCACCACTGGAAAGAAGACATGGCATATTCAAAACACATGTGGACTCAAGTCCATAGGATGCACACATCAATCATGGCAAAAATGACAAAAGTGCAAGTTCTGATAAAAATCAGAAACTAACATCACATAGCATCTTGCCAGCATTTCGGGCATCAAGATGAGCTCAAATGAAAATGATGCAATGAGATGAAATGATCTACTCTTGAGACGAACATTTTGACATATTACACCAAAAACAGACTACGATGACAGAGATATATGCAATGAAAATGGCACAAAATTACCAGATTTAGGACTTAGATGAATTTTACCTCAAGAAGTAGGAGCCGGCGGGACGAGCCGGGAAGAAGAAGAAGGGTGGCGGATCCGGTGCTTGGGTGGGGAAGAAAGGCCCGGCGGCCGGGGGAAGAAACAAGCCGGCACCCGTGGCCAGGCAGACCGGGCCTTGGTGACCCGGGGCCGGAAGGCAGGGCCAGCCCGGGGAAAGGCCCCTGAGGGAAATTTAAATGGCAAATTGGCCGGGACCTGAGGCGCCCGGGGGGAGGGAAAGCTTTCCGGCCAGGCCCACGAGCTGGGCCACGGGCCCAGAGGCTGGGGAAGAAGAGGGCAGGGGAGGGCCGGGGGTTGGGGGGGGGGCGCGGGGGGGCTCTTGCCCGGGCCCGGGACTTCAATTGGACGTTGTGAGGGGGGGAGGAAGGTTTGACGGGTTTGGGGGAAGGTTTTGGGCTAGGGGCGGGTCGGTTTTTCCGCGGATGGCCCGGGACATGGGGGGTTTGGTGGGTTTGGCCCAAGAAAGGGGGGCTAAAAAAGGGTTTTGGTTACCGGGTTTTAGTTAAAGGACCTAAAGACAAATTGGGCGGTCTACGGTCTATCCAACCCGGAAAGGCCATTGAGAGTTTTTTGGAGGTAAAAAGGGGGGGAAAGTTTGGGTTGCAAAAAAAGGTGCCGGTTAGGGAACCGTTGAAAAGAAATCCGATGACGAAAAACTTTGACGGCGTCAAACCGGCCAATCAGGCGGCAAAAAACCGGCCTCGAGACCGGGTTAAACCCTACAAAAGAGTAGCGCCGGGAAGAAAAAAGGTGATGCAAAAACAAAGAAAAGCCGGGAATAAAAAAACGAGAAATAAACAAACAGATGAAAAATAAATCAATTGAATGAAAAAAGGCAAAAGAAATGAATCAGTGAAAAAAAATTGGGTGAGGGTAAAATTAAAACAAAACTGGAAAATTTAAAAAAGGAAAAAAAGGAAAAATGAGGTGAAAAAAGAAGAAAAGAAGAAAAACAAAAGAAAAAAGCATTCGAAAAAAGAAGAAAATTAACAAAATGAGAATGAAAAGGAAAAAAGAAAACCCCTGAAAACTCGGAAAAAGATTTAAATAAAAAAGAATAAAACCTTGGGATTTAGGACAAAATTTTAAAACCCGGAAAAGGATTGAAAAATTGGAAGAATTATTTAAGAACAAACCAAAAGGGAAAGGAAATTAAAAATTGGGAAAATGAAAAAAAAAAAGGGGAAAAGAATTGTGTTTTCACAAATTAAATTAGAAAAAATTTCAAACCTTAGAAAAGGATTGAATGAATGAAAGAAAATTTCAAAACGGAAAAAAAAGTTTAATTGATAAAAAAAAATCTTAGGAACCATTAAATTGAAATTGGTGATGAAAGAGAAAGAATCACGGGAAGAATTAGAAGAACCAATATGCTAGAGGGATTTAGATGCAAAAGAACAAAGAGATCATGAGCTGAATAAAGAACACTTGACGAAGCACGGAATACTATTGAGATGAGCGAAGGGACACGGACATAGAATAAGCTGGAAGCGAATCTGAAAACTTAGAATGCGAAATCTTCGAAAAGGTGACCTCCGGATGATCGAGAGAAAGCAACTCCTGAAATGCTCGGATGAAAAGAATTTACAAGACTCGAAACAATTAGATAGGATAACATCGAGCTAGCACCATGAATCTCGGAAGCAGACAAGATTTAAGAAAAAATCTCGACGGTTTTCAAATGTCGACGAAAACACCACCAAAATTACTGAGATACTCCGGAAAAATGAAAAGCGAAGAGGTTGAGCCACTAATAAAAATGATTTAAAATCGATCTTGGAAAAACATCTGTGGTGAAATCCATACTTACGTCGGACTTGAAAAGAACTGGAATAGCTCGGGAAATTAAAAGAGTCGGGTAAGATCACGGGAAAAGACACGTGGGTTAGGGCCCTGAAATAGAACACCGTTGGAAAGAATTGTTGAAGAGGTAGATGATGCACGGAAGAACTGAAATATTTGAATGAGGTGACAACCTCGAATTAATTAGAACAGCGAATCTCTGAGATGTCTTGAGGACTCGGAAGAATAAAGCGGCAAGAGGAGAGCGAGCAGGAAAAACACTTGATCCGAGGAAAAGAATGTGATCAACCGAAAAACTTGAATTGAGTCCACCGGAAAAGAAAGGGATGAAGAATGACTAACGAGGCGAGAATTCACGGTTGAAATAATTGATAGAAGACTGAAGAGGTTCCATACGAATGAAATTGATGGACAAAGAAACTCGAACTCCGGGAATGATAGGGTGGGAGGCGGGAAAAACACAGCAACTGGAAGGAAAATCGGCGAATATCTTGAAGAAAAACACGGTTGAAATCATTGAGGAAAGAAAGCAAAGACTTCATCGAGTAGGATGGATACTCGATTACGGACTCGGTTCGAGAAGAAGAAAGGGAGGCGGGTAGGAAAAACAAGGACAACCGGACAAGGAAAAACAACGGCGTCGGAGGAAGCGAGGATTGAACTCGAAGAAGAGGCTAAAGTCGACTTGACGAAAATGCACGGATGAAAAGAGCTGAGGAACAACTACGGAAAACCAACTGCGTGATCCTAAAGAAAAAATTTGAAGGGAAGAGAAGTAATTCAAAACACCTCGTCAAGATTCCTTACGGAGCGCGAAGAGGCGGAGGAGTAAAAGAATTCCTACTCTCGATATAACTAGACTCGAAATCAGTTTTCTTCTAGACTCAACAACGGCCAAACTACACGATCAATCAAGGGGCTCCTAGGGTTGGTCGAGGCTCGATTACCAACTTGATCACGCCCAATATCGACCCTATCCAAAAGGAACTCGAAGGTCCCACCAAGGATAGACCCATATTGAAAGCGCTTTTGCAAGGTGGATATCATTACATCAACATTACATAATAGTGGGGATACATACATAAGGCACAAATGCTACAAGAATACATCAATATCAAATACAAGAGATCAACATCCGACTATGGATGAAACATAAACAGAAACTCAAGCGACATCCACCACCTTTAGCCGGCTGCCGACACGAACCTATCCCCGATCGAAGAAGAAGCGAAGAAGAACTCCAATACAAGCAAACATCGCTCTCGCGTCATGAGCATCGCAAAACCTGTACACCGGACTGGTGGTGTAGTAATCTGAGCCACGAGGACTCAGCAATCCCATTACCATGGGTATCAAGACTAGCAAAGCTTAAAGGGAAAGGAAGGGGTAAAGTGGTGAGGTTGCAGCAGCGACTAAG